>JANITX010000010.1:10104751-10118913 GCA_027564395.1 Erythroxylum ulei | reverse complement strand
AAAGGGCCCAATTGGCCATACGGGAATTTTGTAAATTCATTGTATGATTGAAAAGGGCTTATGCCCTATTTGATTTTCGATTTCCGCATATATTGTTTTTTGTAATGGAAAAAAAAGGGGTATACCAATTTTTGACTGAATGAGTGCTTTAGTACGCTACCCTCGTGGGACACGGACTCGGATATCACCATCGATGTTGGGTTCGGGTCTTGTAAGAGTGGGGTGCTACAGGTGGGATGCTTGTTTCAATCCATATATGGACCATTTAAGCTTGCAAATCAAATGCTCACCATTATTAGAGGAAAATCCAAGTAGTTGTTTCATGTAAACCTCTTCCTTTAAATCACCATTTAAGAAATCCGTTTTCACATCCATTTGGTGCAATTCCATGTTATAGTGATCAACCAATGCCAAAATTATACGAAGTGAGTCTTTTTTAAACACAGGAGAAAATGTATATGTGTAATCGATTCCTTCCTTTTAGTAAATCTTTTAGTAATGAGTCTTGCCTTGTATCTCTCAATGTTGCTTAATGAGCCTTTCTTTATCTTAAATACCCATTTGTAACCTATGATTTTTGCTCCTTTAGGCAAATCAACAAATTCCCAAACATTGTTATTCTTCATAGAATTCATTTCTTCCTTTATGGCATTGTACCATAAATTTGATTCATTGCAACTCATTGTGAAAAGGTTTCAGGATCATTTCTGACTCCTATATTGTAGTTAGATTCTTGTAGATGTACAACATAATCACTAGTAATAGCTGATTTTCTTATTCTAGCAAATCTCCTTAATATTGCACCAACATCCTCTTGTAGATTAAGTTGTTTAACTGGTTGCTGAATGCTTTCAAGTAATTCTTGAATAAATAGATCTACTAGATTATCAACAACTTATGGAATTTCTCAGTTGTCATTTATGTTTACAGTAGGTTGTTGAATTTCAACAGTTGGTTGTACAACGTCTATTTGAACTTGAGGATCATTATAAATGATAATCACCTTACTGTTTGATGTGGAAGGCTGAGTATCTATATGATCATTATTAGAAACTATATCTTGAAATTGATCCCTCCCACTAATCAATTCATTCTAAAAAAATTTCGCATTTCTTAATTCTTCTAGTGTGATGTGATGAACAACAGAACCTATATCCTTTAAACCTTTCAGCATATCCAATGAAATACCCACTAATGATCCTTGGATCTAATTTCTTCTTTTGTGGATTATAAATTCTTATTTCAGACGGATATCCCCAAATGCGTATATGTCGCAAACTCGATTTTCAACCTTTAAATAACTCATATGGTGTCTATGGAACAACCTTGGTTGGTACTTGATTTAATATATACACAACTATCTTAAGAGCTTCAGTCTATAAACATTTAAGAAATTTGGAGCTACTCAACATGCTCCGTATCACGTCCAATAATGTTCGATTTTTTCTTTCTGCCACACCATTCTAGTCCGGAAATCCAAGCATAATGTATTGGGCTACTATCTCATTTTCTTGAAGATACCTCGTAAATGAACTAGGTGCTTGTCCACCTTCAGTATATTGACCATAATATTTCCCACCTCTGTTAGATCTCACGATCTTAATTTTCTTACCTCATTGTTTCTCTACTTTAACTTTGAATATTTTGAAAGCATCTAGTGCTTCATTTTTGTTATGAAGCAAGTAGAGATACATATATCGTGAGTAATCATATATAAATAAGATGAAGTACTTATGACTATATGAGTCTATATTTGGACTATAAATATTTGTATGTATGATTTCTAATATATCTGAACTTCTTTTGACACCTTTCTTTGATTTGTTGGCCTGCTTTCCTTTCATGCAGTCCACACAAGTTTTAAAATCAGCAAAATCCAAAGTACTAAGTACTCTATTAGTCACCAATCTTTTAATCCTTTCTACAGAGATATGTGATAGTCTCCAATGCCACAACATAGAGGTATTTTCATTCATGACCCAACGTTTTGTTCTAACATGAACATGTGTTGCATTGTAACAGTTATTATCTTGTAAATTAAAACAAAAAATACCAACAAATAATGTACCATTATCAACAAATTCATATTTATAATTTAACTTTAAAGATTTGTCTGAAAAATGAAGGGTTTTTTAAATGATACAAGTCTTGAAATTGAAATCAATTTTTTAGAGAAATTGGGAATGTAAAATGTCTTTTCTAATTTTAAAATAAAACCAGTACATAAAATTAAATTGCAATCCTTAACAGCCTCCATACGTGAACGTATATTGTTTCTAGATAAGATATACTGCTCACTTCCCACTGACTTCCTTGAGTTTTGCAAATCCTATAGCACATTTGTAATATGGATTTTAGAACTGGAATTAATCCATCATGTGTCATGACAAACTTCAGCCATATTAAATTCAAAACAAACTAATGAGATTAACTTACAGTTCTTTTCAAACCGTTCCTTATGTTTGACATAATCCTTCTTCATATGTCCTTTTTTTTTTTGCAAAAAAAGCACTTGGATTCCTTCTTAATGTCAGCTTAGGTAGGTATTTGACTTTTTCCTTTTAGGTTGACTTCGTTTTTCTTCTTTCTATGAACAACCAGTTGTGCACTATGCGAACTTTCTCCCTATTCCTTCAACAATCTCCCTTCTTCTTAGACACACATGGTCATTAATTCATTTATTGACCACTTATCCTTATGTGAATTATAAGAGATTTTAAAGGGTTCGTATAGTGGTGGAAGGGTGTTCAAAATGTAATGCACGAGGAACAAATTAGACATCTCAACCTTCTTTAACTAAGCCACAATGTCTCTCATCTTCATGATATGCTCGTGCACATCTCGGACACCGGTGAGCCTTATAGATAAAAAATTCATAATCAGGATGCTTGTAAGTGTTTTTTCTGAAGTTTCAAATTGCTCATCAACAGCCTTTAGTAGAGCACAAACATTTTTATGTTATTATACAGAACCACGAATGCCAACAAAAATTTTGGTTTTAATGAACATCATACTTAGACAATTAGATCACTCCCAACTTTCGTAAAGAGCGATTTCAGTTGTAGTGCTGGCCTCTGTTACCTTAAGTGGTTTGTCCTTCTGAATGGCATAATCAATGTTCATCCATCCCAGATGAAGAAGAATTTTCTCCTTCCAAATCTTATAGTTTTCACCCTTTAATTTGGGAATTTCACAACTTGCATCAGTAATAGTTGCATAAATTAAACAAACATACTGCTTATCAATAATTAAAGCTAACAAAATATGTACATGTATTACCAATGTAAAACATATCTTAAAAGACATAAATCAAATGACATAAAAATTACCTGTTGGCTAATTTTTAATTCAAATAAATTTGTGCTAAAATTTATAATAAAACTATCAAATTATATACCAATATCTAATACATATGGGTAAATTAGAAAAATAATTTGATATTCATCTTAATTAATTATTCAAATATAATAAAAATTTCACATGATAAAATTTATTATACTAAAATAATTAACTACAATTAAAAGTCTTTACACTTTATATGATTAATTACATAAATATATAATTTATATATAATTAAGGTTGTTGTGGCTAAGCCCTAATAATTATCACAAAAACATTTTCACTAAGAGTCTATTCATAATGTAAAAACTATATAATAGTTATGTGATAATCTGTTTCATATCGAACATTTATACAAATATAATTTCAACATATAATATAATAGAATATAAGTTGTAGAGCCTCGTGGGGTGCATATTCTATGGATGGCAATGGGTTGGGTTGAGTTGCGTTGGCCCTATTTAAATTTTTTGAAAAAATTCATAAAACAACATAGTTTTCTCTCTCTTGGTTGGGCTAGGTTAGGCTAGTCGAGCCAAAAAATTCAACCCATGGTTTGGTCAACCCAGGTCTAACTCGTTGACTTCTAACTGGGCTAGGTCGGGCTTGACTAGACTTGGGCCGAATTACCATATCTAGAGGGTTCGAGTCTCAGCGATAACATCTGATTTTTTTAACAAAACAAGTCACAAAACGCATAACATTTGGTTTAATAACATGACAAAAAAAACAATGCATAACTTTTGTCTTCCATAAACAACCAAAATGACGTCGATTAGTGAGAGGTCCTTTTTAACCTCCAGTCGGGTCAAACTGACCTAATTCGTAACTCGTCGGATACCAACAAAACTAGAATAGAAAAGCACCATAAAAACTAATTTTTTAAATGTAGTAACACTTCTAAAACACTTAATAGAAGATTTCTACCTTTAATTGTAAGAAAAAAGTAAAAAATAACTATAAATTGAAAATTTACGAATCTAAAAAATGTTCTAGAATTTGAAATTGAAAAACTAAAGGGGGTAGTAGTTTTGCAAACTTTCTAATTTTACTGTGGAGGTCTCTAGCACAATCAAAAATAAAAGCAATCAAAAGCAAAATAATAAAAAGCACCAAATATTTGGTAACGCAGTTTAGCACACCTTGCCTATGTCTGCGGGGCCCTCACCCAACTTAATCAATTTTACCGAAGTACAATATATTTACCCAAGGCTTTACTAAATCGACACCACTCAACCCTTGACACTATTTCTCAACCTCACCTCCCATGAAAGAATTTCACACCTAATAGTACGACCGCCTCACACTAACCTCAACAGAGGATTTTCTCAATCAATCTTTTAACGAAAGAACAATAAACAAATAACTCAAGTGATTAAAATAATAAAGAACAAAACTAAATACACTTGAGATAGACAAGAACAACTTTTTGAAAGATTCAACTCTAATAGAATGAATCTGGAAGTCATCGTAACAATAATGGACTGATTCACATAAACACGAACATGAAGCCAAAGCTACACTGATAACACATTCACCAACCAAAGTATATACAACCCATAAAGAAATCAATTAATAATCATTGATCCAATGAAGAATGATGTTATACGTGAATGCCACACCAACAGCTCAACGTGAACATACGCTACACCAGTAACTCAGCACCTGTTTATGGCCTCCACAACGTTGTTTGAAAAACAAAGGAAAGGTGAAAAAATCTTATATGTTTTTCCATAATTCAATTAACGCCCACTGCACATATTGTCCAGCTCACACCCACGAGATTCACTTCTCCTATAGATGAAGACACACCTAATTCACTTCTGCTATGTCAACGCCCACTGCACACTTAATTCTACACACACACCAAATTTTCTTTTGCTATGACATAGAGACATAGACAGAGTTCACTTCTGTTATTTTTCACAAGAAACAATTGATGCACACATCTAATCTCCTACTATCTTATAATTTTCTGAACTTGGTCACACCTTTTAAAAATTCCAGCAACCACTACCTTGGCCACAAAATTAGCAACACACGCACACCACCATATCTATGTCTTTTAAGAATTTAATTAACTAACCCGCGGTGTTTCTCTCAAATAAAAAACACTCACCCCACAACTGCGTTTTTTTAATCTTCAATTAACGCACACAACAACAGCTATTGTTCCACCGCACAAAAGGTTCACTTCGGCTATTGATAGGAGATGTGCACAACACAGACATACTTGAGCAAGAAGAGTCCCACTTGAAACACGCACCAACAACGTCCCAATTACACCCACGCAACAACCACTTCCTTATGTTTTCTTCTCTTTGCAAAATCCACACAATCCAGCATTAATATCATCCAATTACCAACATGTTGAGCCGTAAAACACTTCAATTAGCAGCAAGATAATAGACTTCAATATTGTGTAGGATTCTATCACAACTACAAGATTATTCATATAGCTTTTGAATCCAAGTCATTATCTAATTAATATCTTATATTTCCAATTGATAAATAATGCCAAAATTAATTACTTAGATATATAACATATATCCTAACAGTTCTAGTCACAACCGTAACTTTAATTGTCAGTCAATAAGTCATAGATTTTTGCTGTTTTAAAACCATAGCATTTGAATATTTGTACATTTTCAGTTATAGGTTGTGTGAGAATTTTATATAAGGATATAATCGTCATTTATTATACATTATATTTCATTCTATTTATATTCCAAATAATATTTTATTACATTACATTATAAACCATTCCATCTTCCTAAGCAATTTTTCACTATATTTCATTATAAACTCTTTTATTATGTTCCATTTAATATCTAACCAAACACTCTCTTGTTCTTGCGCGAGAAAGCGTAAATTCATTTTATTAAAAACATATTGCGGTGGGGTGCGTTGATCCTTCAATCATTTTGTTGATTGTCTGATTTTGTAATATTTGTCTACACCAGTGGCATTAACTTTGCATGGACCGACAAAGTTTGTAATTTTTTGGATCGTTATTTTGGCCTTTCGTTTGCCCCAATACCTAATGCAATGGTCCGCGTGCATCTTTCCGAAAAAGAGTTATGTCATTTTTTATTCATAAATCAGAAAAAATAAGCTCTATCTCATAATATATGAATGATAAGAGCTCTCTTCACAACGGTTTACATTTTCCGTTTAGACACATCGACATCTGACAGCCAAAGTAGCGTTAGGTTTGACCAGGTTGCTTAACAACTTCTGTTCAACCCACCACCCTCGACTCGGATCTAACCGCACGCTCTTCATCTACCACTGAAAATGGAGGAGGATATAACTTTGTTAAAAGCACAAGCATGCTGTTGTCTTATCCACAACTTCTTTTATAGTTACATGCAAAATCAAATCATATAAGCTTTTAAATGAACATTGCCTGTTGACTGACGCCCCGAGTCATCACCCTTTATCAATCAAATTCTGTTGCATTCCTATGTAAATGAGACATTCCACACATGTCAACCATAACACGAACAAATCTAACAAATAGATAGGTCATTTTCAATTTTGACCACAAAGCAATTACACATTTAGTGTTCCAGGATATCACCTGTCAATACACTTTGACACAACCTCTTGATGGTACTTCTTCACCAGCCTCAAAAAGAAGAAGAAAAAAAAAGAGCGGGAATTACGTCCAGGGTCCAATACTAGAAGTAGAATAGGAAGAAGAATCAGATGACTACACAAAAAGCTTGAAATTGCAAGACTACTTTGTAAAATGAAGCAAGACATTGCTCATATTTATTTTATCAAATCCATTAAAACTCCATTATAATCAAGAATTAGTAGGGAGAAAGAGCTCCATCATAAAGTTAACAGTAACTAGCCCAGCTTACAGCGTTCTGATAGGAGAGGTTAGCTGTCTCCAGCTTCATGAAAATCAAATCCAAAATTAAGACTATCAATCCAACAGTACGTACACATCTACATTTCTCAAGAAAATATACTGAGGAAATTGTATAACCCTGAGAAAGAAGGCTCAAGAAATAAGTGTTCTTTTAACGAGACCTGGAATTAAGCAGAACAAAAGAACGAAGAAATTTCAACAAAGAAAGAATTGGCAGTAGCAGAGATGTCTAATAACATTTCACAGTGATGAGAGAGGACGTAATCGTGATGCTTTTGTTTACTCAAATGCACACATTTTTGATAAATCACCTTACACTCTGTAAACCAGCTTTCAACATGTCCGTCAGACAATATACGGACAGAATACAACAAAATGCCACAAAAAGAATAACGAACTTTATTTCAGGGAGACAATTGCTCGAAAGTATAAATATATGGAGCAATCCCAAAGATATATTTGGAATACATGCATCAGAAGCAACAACAGCTACAAACTCTATATTCTTTTACTTTAAGAGTGACTTGATCAGTTCTATCTAATCTGCTCTGGATTGGCCAGCTCGGGAAGAGAGGATGATACCAACAATGAGTCCATACAATGCCAAAGCCTCAGCAAATATAAGAATAAGAATCATACCAACGAAAAGCTTTGGCTGCTGTGCATTAGCTCTGCAAAGATATACTGAATAAAATCAGTTTCATCTTCATAGGAATGTCAGTTATCAATGATCCAGACAAAGCTCCTGACAGTGATAGAGATAACAAAGTATAATCATTCCAAAACCAGGAGTAATGAAAGTAATGCTTTCAAAACTTTTTAAGTACATTTGAAAAGCATTCCAATCAGTCATCAGTATTTTGAGTCAATAAGATATTATAGAGCAATGTATTCAAAGTTCAAGTCAATGCCCTCGTGCAAAAATCAAAGGTATCTGGGATAATACGTACCATATATGTTAGGATCGTCGGGAGAGAGAGAGAGAATTATTCCAGAGGAAGAACAGTGGGCCAAGGAAGGATTTAGTTATCAGCTGAGGTGGCTAATTAGTTAGGCATAACAGAATGTACCTAGGGAGGTTATAAAGGGGGGAAAAGAAGAAGGGAGGGAGGTAGGCAGAAAATTAAGAAAAGAAGAGTGACAGAAGGATTCATACCTTCTGAGGAGCAAATCTGCTCTGGTTAGGGAGGAATACTATATTCCTATACGGTAGTGATATATACACTACCATTATATTGCAATAATTTAGTAAAATTCTAGTATTCTAAGGTTAGAGTCCTAACAGTTAAAGTTGCAAATTTTTTGTTTGACCTAGATAACCAAAGAACTTGTTGTAGTTAACAAACTAGACATCTAGCAAAGGTGACTTTCTTTGATCCATTTATCTCAATAATACATGATGACAAAACCAAAATAATTTCCAACCAGTAAAACATCAATCTACAATGAACGAACAGAAATATCATGTGAAAAACGAAGTCTTCCTCAAGACTGGTTATTTGTCAAAATTCAATTATTACTTTAGTTGCACAAACTAATACAATTTATCCAAGGACATATAGCAACTACGCAACATGTATACACAATCATACAAACCTTTACTATGCCCAAGAATCGCACTTACAACACGCTTTTCTCCAAAGAAATGTTCAACTACAACTCGCAAATCATCAGCCTCTCTCAAGTAGTTACCATACGCAAAAGAGCCTTCACTTTCCCTATAGAGAAAACATTGTAAATATGTGATTAAATAGAACTTAAATTGAGAATTATACCACATCTCAGCTACTCATGCAAGAGGACAACATCATAAAGAAACAGGACCAAGAGTATCCACAGACACCCAGTTACTGTGAGTACGAAACTAAGAATTTGTTATTCTCTAAACCACTGATCTCATGATCAGAGCATCAAATGTCCAGTGAATCCAAAATTTTTATCTTTTCAGTAATGAAGTAATTGACGAACTAAACTAAAAAGGACAATTAATTAATAAATACAACTGATATGGATGAGTGTTTATTAGGAGTCTATTAGAGGAGTATGAGTTTTATTAGGAATCTATTAGAGGAGTATTTTATTTTTAGTAGAAGTCTATTATTTCCCTATTATTTCTGCACTAATTTCTGTTATAGTTATGTTAATATAAACAACACGAATAGGAGTCATTCTAAGAGTCCCAAAACAGCTTGAATAGGAGTCTTTCTAGGAGTCCTAGTTTAGGTGGAATTTTTGTGTTTCTTCGCCTATATAAGGTTATTACATTATGCAATAAAGTACGCAAGAAGTTATCAAAAAAAAAAAACTTAGAAGTAGAATAACTTAGTCTAATCTAGGCAGACCTTGTTGCCCGTTTTTATCAGCAAAAATAGGTTATGCAAAAAAGGGGTCCAGCGTAAACAAGGGAAAAGAGGTTAACTTTATTGAGAATCATTCTTGGACTCGAACCCAAGCACGGGCACATAACAATTTGGTATCAGAGCAAGAGTTCATGGACGCGTTCGTTGGTCAGTCCTACAAGCGGAAGGAGCGTTGAAGCCTTGCTGATTTGGAAGTTATTTAGTTAGATTTTATTTCAATAAAAGGCCTTGCCGATTTAGAAGTTATCTAGTTAGATTTTATTTCAATAAAAGATCAATTGTGATTTGGCAATTGATATTACGAGATAAGCATTACTTATTCTAGAAACTTACTATGATAGGACTTCTATTGCATGTAAAACGTTGCCTATTTATAGCTTTACGGAGGAATAGAAAGTAACAAGAAAAATTATCCCAATTGAGATTTGAGTTCTCTCTAATGAATTCAGAAGTTTTGGGTTCCCTTTGACGAGCCGAATTACTTATCAAAATAGGTCGAAGCAAGAATTCGAGTAAAGGCAAAAACAAAGATTATTTGCTTGATTTCGATTTTTTTGTGAATCGCCCTGTGACACGATCCATGAGTCGGGAACGTAACAGTATCAGCTTTAAGATCCAATCCTTTGATCATCATATCATTGACAAGGTCATCTATGTCTGACAAATTTTCCTTCTTCAGTATCAAAAAATTAAGCTATTATATTTCGTCTTGTCTGGATGAATTCCTCGTTTAGCATCTCGTCCCGCAAGGATAATGCCTTTTCTACATTTCCGTTCTCTGAATAACAGGAAATCATTGCATTGTAAACAGCTCGATCAGGAGCCAAAATTTTCTCTAGCATCTCATTAAACAATGTCTGCACAAGAGTTATCCCTTCCTTGCTGCATCCCCTGATCAGGGCATGATAGGTTTTTGTGGTAGCTTGTACGCCTGATTTCTTCATAGCTTCATATAACTCGAGACACTTCTTTGCATTTCTAGCATTCGAATGCCAAGAGATCAAGGAGGTGTACGTGATCACATCAGGACTGTACCCACAACTTTTAATTTGGGGAAGGAAGTCTTCAGCTTCCTGTAACCTCCCTTTTCTGCAGAGCCCATTAATAAGTGCATTGTATGTGACCAGAGTTGGGTTTATTTCCATTCTAAACATCTCATCGAAGAATCTAAATGCGTCTTCTAATTTCCCGAAAACACAACAACCATCAATGAGCATATTATATATCTGTGCATTTGGTGTAATTCCTTTGCCTATCGTATCCCTCAAGACTATTTCAGCCTCAAGAATCTTTTCATACTTGCATAAACAATTTATAAGAGAACCATAGCTTACAACATTTGGCTTCATTCCGCTTAGTGCCATTTCTTCAAGAATTTGGAAACACCTGTCAAAATTACACAGCTTTCCATAACCATTGATAAGGATATTGTATGTCTCAATACCAGGTCTAACTCCCTTTTCCACCATCTTCTGCACCCATATCTGTGCTTCTTCCATCTTATGCATTCCACAACACTTATCAATCAAAGAATTAAAAGAAATGAAATTTGGCCTCAGCACATGGCTTTCCATTCGCTCAATAGTGGCAGTGGCTCCATTGATGTCATCCATCCGGCAATACGCGTTGACAAGAGTGTTAAATATCGCCTCGTCAGGAACAAGTCCATTTTCCATGAGTGTCGTCAAAAGCCCCTCTGCTTTGTCAACTCTGCCTTCTTTACACAATGAATTAATCAAAATGTTGCTCGTATAATTATTGAGCTTAACTCCTTCCCTAGATGCCATATTATACAAATCCATAGCACCTTGCCCATTAGCACTCTTCAGTAAACCATCAAAAATTATGCTATACGTAAACCCATCAGGCACAAAACCATTCTCTCTCATCTCCTCTAACAGCCTTCGCGCCTCAATGGTTCTCCCCAATTTGCAAAGCCCACTTAGCAACGAGTTGAATGTAACAACACTAGGCTCTACATTCTCATTCTTCATCCGGTCTCTCAAATTAAATGCTTTATTCACTTCCCCTAGCTTACAGTACCCATCAATTAGAATATTATAAGTCACCGTATTAGCCCACAACCTCATTCTACACATTTCATCAAACACCTTCTCTGCATCTTTAATCCTCTTTTCCTTACACAACCTACCGAGCACAACATTGTAAACGAACACATTGGGACTCAGTCCTCTACTTTTCATAGAATCCAACAACTCCATGGCCCTCTTTGTGTCACCAACTTTGACTGCAGCCTGAATTTACCTTCGCATACATAAATTTATCAGGCCTAAAACCCACCTCAACAATATCCGTAAATAAATCAAGGATCACATTAAACTGCTTCGTCTCCAACAATGATTCAACCAACATTCTCACAGAATCAAAACCCGGGAGAATTCCATCTCTCCTCATCAAACCGTACAAATCTCCAGCTTCATCGTGCAATTTCGACTCGCAACAGATTGAAAGCAGCATGTTCGACAGAGTGGTCTTTAATGAAGGGCAAGAAACGGAAAGAGAGGAGAGAAGCTCACACGGTGAAGGGGATGGTGATTTTGAGATAACGAGAGACTTGGCAATTCCGTAGGCGGACTCCATACGACCTTGTTGAAGGAGTAGTCGAAGCTTGTGGAGTTGTTCATGGTAGTATGGGGCTTTGTCGTCATTAAATATGAATGGTTGACTAATAGATTCCGGGGTTGATTCGCAAAGCTGTGTCGACACTGAGCAGAAGGAGAAAGAAAGATGTGAGACTGAACAATTGGAGCTAGCGAGAGGTAATCTGGAAAGAAGCTTCCATTCCCCACGCATTTTTCAGTCTTCCAATTCTCGACGCTTACTAAAACCCTTCTTTAATTATAAAATTTTTACGGGCTGTTTGTAACAGTAAATTAAATTTATGAACGAATTGGATTCAATTATATTAATAAAATTAGAATTGAATTCAATTTATACTGTTTGGAACAAATATAGTAATATTAAAATTGAATTCAATTACACTGTTTGAAACAAATTCAATAATATTAGAATTGAATTCAATTAAGAGTAAGCAGACAATTAATAAATATCAAAACTTTAAACAATTAAATTAATTTGATTATTAAAGAACCATAATTTTTTTAACAATAATAAAATGGTTAATAATAATAAGGGATATCCACTTATCAAAACAATTAAAATAATAAATCTGATTAAAGAAACATAATGTTTTTATTATTTATTATAAGTGTATTATTTAATAATAATTATTTAAAAATTATTACTGATTATAAGGAATTAGCAAAAATAAGCATATAATTTTTTTCTTATTATTATGAATAACAAAATTAATAATAATCAAGAATGTATTCTTATTATTTAATATCATGAATAAATAAATAATAAGCAAAAATAAGCAAAAAATATTGTTTGTCTCGCGAGGGCGAGAGACAGGCCAAAAATTATGTAATAAAACACAATTTACACGGTTTGTGTTGTATTATGTGTTCTTTAAATAATAAAACACAATTTTTATAGTAAATAAAAATAAATGCTCAAAATATATTTGATTTATATTATCTTCTTAACATAATTTAATATTTATTTTATTTTTTAATATGAAGATAAAAAAGTTTAAAGTTGTTAACAAAAAATATTATTAATTTATTATTTATTTATTCATGATATTAAATAATAAGATTACATTCCTGATTATTATTACTTTTGTTATTCATAATAATAAGGAAAAAATTATATGCTTATTTTTGCTAATTTCGTATAATCAATAATAATTTTTAAATAATTATTATTAAATAATACACTCATAATAAATAATAAAAACATTATGTTTCTTTAATCAGATTTATTATTTTAATTGTTTTGATAAATGTTTTGATAAGTTTATATTCCTTATTATTATCCTTGTTATAAAAGTGGCTTAATAAATTTATTTTCAAAATTAATAAAAGTGGCTTAATAATAATGATAATAATAATAATAATGAAGCATCATTGCAAATGTTCGTCTATGAACTTAAAGCATGCAAAGAAAGATGATTTACAATTCATGTTGGAATGGTGGGTAGTGCGTTAACAAGAAGGGAGCATTTGTTGGGGTTCAATTCGCGTGATTTTTCACGTGAATTGAATTTGTTAAGACAGTGGGTTTCAAACCCATAGTAGAATTCAATTCGTGCTCATTTTTTAGTTCCAAACACATGAATTGAATGTAATCTCAAGATTGAATTCAATTCATGCTTTTCTAAACAGGCTGTTAATTTAGTTGGAAGCTTCTGATCCCCAACGCCACTTTGAATGGCTTGGTTGCAAAATGTAACCGATCGATTTACCATTTGCAAGAGATTCAAAATTATCTCCGAATAGGTTGAAATCTCATCTTGATTTTCCCGTGCAAGAGAATCAACGCAGTGTTATACCGGACTGCGAAATTACTGAAACTAGCAGGTTATCTCTGCGCAAATGCACAGTAAAAATGCCCAGTGCATTTAATACAAATTGAAATGGGTAAGAATTTTTTTTAATCATATAAAATTATAAAAATAGCTTAATAAAAATTGGAACGGTAATAATTAGTAGACG
>JANITX010000010.1:10090589-10104651 GCA_027564395.1 Erythroxylum ulei | reverse complement strand
TCATACCGACCGTACTGAATGACTGATCTAGCACGTCGTTTCCGCGGGCTCGAGCTCGGATATCCCCCACGATATCGGGTGCGGGTCGCAGCGGGAGCGGGGCGCTACATTGTTGAATTTCAATAGTTTTTGTAGAACGTCTATTTGAACTTAAGGATTGTTGAGAATGACAATCACCTTACTGTTTGAGGTTAAAGGTTGAGCATCCATATGATCATTATCAGAAACTATATATTGAAATTAATCCCTCCCACTAATTAGGTCATTCTTAAGAAATTTTATATTTTTTAATTCCACAATTCTAGTGTGATGTGATGGACAACATAACTTACATCCTTTAGACCTTTTGGCATAACCAATGAAATCCCTACTTATGGTCATTAGATCTAAGTTATTCTCTTGTGGATTATAAAATCTTATTTTAGATGGACATCCCCAAACATGTATATGTCGTAAACTTAATTTCCAACCTTTAAATAATTTAAATGGTGTCTTGGGAACAACCTTAGTTGGTACCAATTTAACAGTCGTCTTAAGAGCTTCAGTCCACAAGGATTTAAAAAGTTTGGAGCTACTTAGTATGCTCCATATCGTGTCCAATAATGTTCAATTTCTTCTTTCTTCCACACCAATCTAGTTCGAAAATCCAAATATAGTGTATTAGGCTACTATCCCATTTTCTTGAAGATACCTCACAAATGGACCAGGTGCTTGCCCACTTTTAGTATATCTACTATAATATTCCCCACCTCTATCAGATCTCACAATCTTAATTTACTTACTCCATTTTTTCTCTATTTCAACTTTGAATATTTTGAAAGCATCTAGTGCTTCATTCTTGTTATGAAGCAAATATAGATACATATATCGTGAGTAATCATCTATAAATGAGATGAAGTACTTTTGACCGTACGAATCCATATTTGGACTAAAAATATCCATATGTATGATTTCTAATATGTCTGAATGTCTCTTAGCACCTTTCTTTGATTTGTTGGTATGTTTTCCCTTTATGCAGTCCACACAAGTTTCAAAATCAGCAAAATCCAAAGTACTAAGTACTCTATCAGTCACCAATCTTTTAATCCTTTCTATAGAGATACGTCCTAATCTCTGATGCTACAACATAAAGGAATTTTCATTCATGACATAACGTTCTGTTCTAACTAAACATAAGTTGCATTGTAACTAGTATTATCTTGTAAATTAAAACAAAAAGACTATCAAATAATGTACATACCATTCCTAACAAATTTAGATTTATAATTTAGCTTTAAAGATTTGTCTTAAAAATGAAAGGAATATCCAAATGGTACAAATCTTGAATCTGAAATCAATTTCCTCGAGATTGGGAATGTAAAATGTCTTTTCTAATTTTAAAATAAAACTAGTATATAAAATTAAATTGCAATCCGCAATAGCCTCCTCACGTGAATATTTTCGAATAAGATATACTGCTCACTTCTCACTGGCTTCCTTGGATTTTGCAAATCCTGCAACACATTTGTAATATGGATTGTACAACCAAAATCAATCCACCGTATATCATGATCAACTTTAGCCATGTTAGATTCAAAACAAACTAGTGAGATTATATTTCCTTTCTTTTTAAGCCATTTCTTATCTTTGACATGATCCTTGTTCATGTGCCCTTTTTTCTTGCAAAAGAAGCATTTGGATTCCTTCTTAATGTTAGTTTAGGTAGGTATTTGACCCTTTCCCTTTGAGTTGACTTGATTTTTCTTCTTTCCTTGAACAACTAGATGTGTACTCTATGAACTCTCGTCTTGTTCCAACAACAATCTTCCTTCTTTTTAGGCAGACATGGTCATTAATTCATTTATTGACTTCTTATCCTTATGTGTATTATAAGATATTTTAAAGGGTTTGTATGGTGGTGGAAGGGTGTTTAAAATGTAATGCACGAGGAAAGAATTAGACGTCTTAACCTCTAGTTTCTTTAACCGAGCCACAATATGTCCCTCATCTTTATGATGTGCTCACGTATACCTTAGATATCGGTGAACCTTATAGATGAAAACTTCATAATCAGGGTGAGATCACGTGAGATCACACCGAAAAGTTTGGCCTAAACGAAAGAAATTGAAATTCTCCTGTTAGCTTCCTTACAAAAAGAAGGTGTTTTGGTTGTTGGTAAACTGCTTAACAATTTCCTTCAGCGCACTGTTGTTTTGTTGGGTCATAATATCATCATGACTTCACATTTCGGTTAAGTAGGTACTAAAACAAACTATGGAGTGTTCTTGTTCTTGCCTCCCAAGATTTCTTCTCAGCCCATTCCCTCTCCGACCCTCCTTTACTCGATCAGTACCATTCCCATGGACAAAACAACCAAACAATTTGATGGACAGCAACAATCAACATGGCCTGAGCTCTTAGGTAGTAGCAAATGGAAAAATCTTCTCGACCCTTTAGATCTCAAACTCCGGGGACTCATCCTCCGCTGCGGCGACTTCTGTCAGGCCACATACGATGCCTTCAACAACGACCAAAACTCCAAATACTGTGGCACATGCCGCTATGGAAAATCTAACCTCTTCCAAAAGGTTATGCTCCAAGACGCAGAAAACTATCAAGTTTCATGTTTTCTCTACGGCACTGCTCGTGTCAGTGTCCCCGAAGCTTTCATTCTCCACTCCCAGTCCCGAGAATCATGGGACCGTGAGTCCAACTGGATCGGCTATATCGCTGTCACCTCCGATGAGTACACCAAATCCCTTGGCCGTCGAGAAATTTACATAGCTTTCCGTGGAACCACTAGAAACTACGAGTGGATTGACATCCTCGGGGTTCAAAGTGAGTCTGTTTCGCCATTGCTGAGGAGGGTTAGCTACGATAAAGGTAATACTAGCAATGATAGTAGAGACAGCGACGATGATGACGAGGAATCGGCAAAAGTGATGAGAGGTTGGCTAACCATCTATGTTTCTGAGGACCACAGGTCACCCTTTACGAAAGTAAGTTTGAGGTTTCAGCTCATGACCAAAATCAAAGAGTTGTTAGAAAAATATCAGGATGAAAACTTAAGCATAATCTTTACAGGTCATAGTCTTGGTGCTGCTTTATCGATAATCGCAGCCTTTGATATAGTTGAAAACGGTATTAACATACCAGTAGCAGCTTTTGTGTTCGGTTCCCCACAAGTTGGAAACAAAGGTTTCAACAAAAGGTTTGACAATTTTCCAAACCTTAACTTGTTGCATATTGTGAATAAGATCGACGTTATTCCACACTATCCAGGAGGATTATTGGGGTATGTGCGCACAGGAATTGAGCTTGTTATTGATACTAGGAAGTCTCCGAGGTTGAAGGAATCGATGAACCCGAGTGATTGGCATAACTTGCAGGCCATGTTACATGTGGTTGCAGGATGGAATGGTGAGGAAAGAGAGTTTGAGATGAAGGTGAAGAGGAGCTTAGCGTTGGTGAATAAATCCTGTGCGTTCTTGAAAAAAGATTGCTTGGTGCCAGAGTCATGGTGGGTCGAAAAGAACAAAGGAATGATGAGAGACGAAGATGGGGAGTGGATACTTGCCCGTCCTGATCAGGGGGATCTACCTGCTCCTGAATTTTGATCTTCAAAGAAGAGATAGTGATTGGCAACCCTTGTTATGATTCTTGCCAAACAAATTAATAGAAATCAATCTCCTTGTTCTTTATATGGTGGTTTGGCTTATCTGAATGCAGTAATCTTAGGTTAAAAATTAGAATAAAATTCATATAATATGTTATCAAATCCATGTGTTATGATTGCACCTTTGATGTTGAACAGTATATATAAGAAAAGGCAGAGAAAAGAAAAAGGATAATCTGTTGTTGAACAGTATGCTTAGTAAGTAGAGATGACACGTTAACACCAACAACGAAGGATCGAAACTTTCACTTAAATATTGACCAGTAAGTGTATGGGCAGGGCAGAATTAAACAAGTTAAAAGAGTAGAAGTGTAGGTTCTTTAACTTTCACTAATAAGAGAGTCACGATTGGGATTGATCCAGCACCTCATAAGTGCTAAGATATTGTCATAAGCAACGTTAATGTTTCAAAGCCATGAAAACTGGTGCATAACTTCTCTTTCATGTAAATAACAAGATAAAGTAGTTGATATAGGAATGTTGCTAGGAACGTCACTTTCCCCTAAAAATGTGACAAATAAAGAGTTTAAGGTTGTGTATCGATTATAGACAACTGAATAGAGTAACAATTCCCAACTGATATCCGCTCCCGAAGATTAATGATTTATTCGATCAGTTACAAGGATCTAAGGTGTATTTGAAGATTAATCTAAGATCAGGTTGTTATTAGTTGAAAGTTCGCAGCGAGGATATTCTAAAACTACCTTTAGGACGACGAACAAACATTATGAATTCATAATTATGCCCTTTGAATTAACGAATGATCCAGCTACTTTTATGGATTTAATGAATAAGGTGTTTCAAGAGTACCTAAATAAGTTTGTGATCATTTTTATTGATGACGTATTGGTGTACTCAAGCAGTCATAAAGAGCATGTAGAACACCTTTAGATAGTATTATAGGCCTTATAAGAGCGCTAGTTGTACACTAAGTTTAGTAATTGTTAGTTTGCAAGACAAGGTTGCTTTCTTGGGTTATGTCATCTTAATTGAGGGACTTAGTGTGGATCCCCAAAAGATTAAAGTTGTTACTAATTGTAGACCTCCCACCGTTGTAACAAAAGTCAGGAGCTTCCTTGGATTGGCAGGATATTATAGGAAATTCGTTGAAGGGTTTTCCAAAATAGCAACTCAATTGAACAAGTTGACGCGAAAGGAGGAGAAGTTTGAGTGGTTAGATGCCTGTCAACAAAGTTTTGATGAATTGAAAGAAAGACTGACGACAACTCCTGTACTCACATTACTAACAAGGACTGATGGATTTGTAGTATATAGTGATGCCTCAAGACAGGGATTAGGGTGTGTTCTCATGAAGAATGATAAGATTGTAGCCTATTCTTCAAGGCAATTGAAGAAGCATGAGTATAATTACCCCACCAATGATCTAAAGTTAGCAACAGTGGCTTTTGATAGGTATAAATTATATTATATTTTCATAGATGTTTAGGTGTGTTTTTAAGTGCTTATTATATGATTATCAAGTGTATAGGCTTAAAGTTATGTTACCGTTAATATATGTTTATATTCTAAGTGTTTGTATGGTTTAGAGAATGATTTAGATATTAATTTTATGTTTCTTGAGGTGTTTGATGTGTTTGTGAGTGTTGGAAATCAAATAATTGAAGATTGAAGGAAACTAGAACATGCTTAGGCTAAAAGGTAGGGTCACATTCATGCATGGATTGTCACGATCATGACAGAAGGTTTTTATCCTGGGTCACGATTGTGACATACACTTTCCAAGCGTGACCTGTTTCGTATCTTTTTACATTTTGGGGTTATTTTTGGAACAAAATGACTCAAGTAAGCCCTAAAATTTAACCCTAAGATATAAAAGAACAAAGACTCCAAAAGGGAGCAACCACTGTCTTACCAAATTGAGATTAATCCAAGGAAGATCATCAATTGTCCAACATTTTCCAAATTTGCAGATTCAGCTTCAAATCAAGTTTTTCTTTCCTTCATTTTGTTATTTTCATTAAACTTGATGTGTAAACTGAATTGGAAGTTGTTATACACGTTGATGATGTTCTAATTTCATATTAGGATTTTTTCTTGACTCATTTTGTGACTTGATTATTTTTTATTTCAATGAAATGTTTTAGGTTTTGTGATATTTGTGTTTGCCTATAGTTTGACAACAAATCGAGCGAATGAGTCAATAGTAATTTGATTAGGTTGGGTAATGAGAGTTAACAACCTAATAAGTCACACAAATATCAAATCGATAATCATACAAAGAGAGATCTTGTGTAAGAACTTGTTTATCTGATAGATTGCTTAAGAACTAGTTAAAAATGTTAGGCAACTTTTGTTAATCGAGAGATTATAAATAAGGAATTTTGGAATCAATTGGGGATTATTAATTGGGGTTAAATGATTAGGTCTTGAGAGAGAGTAATTAATCATTCAGAAATTTAGGATCGATTCCTATTGAATAAAAAATGATTAAGATAACAAAATGATGATAGAATGAATCATGTACTTTTATAATTGATCATTCTTGTTTTATTGTGGCAACTCAATTGTTAAGTGGTTAAATGCTGAATTTGATTTGATTGTTTAATTTTTGAATTTTATTTTCTCTCAAATTGTTTTCATAACCTTAGACAAAGTTAGATTCATTTAGCTAATTCCTCGTGGGATTGATATCTCAATTACTACAAGTTTACAATCTGTATACTTACAGATATTAAGAGTTTTATATTAAGTACTTGCTCAACAAGTTTTTTGTGCCATTGCTGGGGAATTAGTTTAGGAATTTTTGAATTCCTTTGTTTTAAGGAATTATTTCCCTTTCTTGTGATTATGGTACCCAATCACAAGAAATTCAAAAAAAAAGAAGGAAGTTTGAGCGCAAAGTAGAAGACACCTCAATTTTGATATCACAAGACAACAATAAAGAATCTGAAAAGTTAAATGTCAAGAAGAGATAGAAAGAACGATGATGTAGGAAATGCATCATGGAGAGCAAAGGAACCTTATGGATTTTATGAGCCTAAGGTTAAATGCCTATCATCAAGGAATTTCATGAATGATTATGGTAGATTTAGTGACAACATTGTAGGATAAAATCAATAACCTCACCAAGGAATTGAATAGGCTGACAGTCGCCCCATTCTCTCCATTTAAAGTAATTCAACAAGGATGTGAACTATGTGGACGAGAGAGTCATATCACGGTTGATTGCTTCCTAATGGAAAACAACAATGTGGTGCAATTGAACTTCAATGAAGCACAATTTGATCAGGAAAGTAATCATCCTTATTTGAACATGTACAATCTAGGGTGACAAAACCACCCAGATTTCTGTTAGTCTAACAATGTAAGGACTTAAATGGGACATCAAGACCTTTTAGGATTTTGGCAAGAAGAGTCCACTTTATAGGGTTCTAAATTGGACAAGATTATGGACATGATCATAAACATGGAAGAGGCTCAAAAGAGGGTGAAAGGGTGGTTCAATCAAGTAGCAGAAAAT
The DNA here is from genome assembly GCA_027564395.1 of Erythroxylum ulei. NCBI lineage: Eukaryota > Viridiplantae > Streptophyta > Magnoliopsida > Malpighiales > Erythroxylaceae > Erythroxylum > Erythroxylum ulei. The sequence continues at coordinate 10,097,515 of JANITX010000010.1, read as the reverse complement.
CATGCTTCTTCTAGTCACAATTTAGAGGTTTAATTGGGCTAGCTACTTAATGCATTGTCTACAAGAAGTGTGGACAGTCCTTCGAGCAATATGGAAGTAAATTTAAGAAAACAATTTAAGGCTATCACACTTAAGAGCGAGAAAGAGCTAGAAGAACTGAGAGAAAGACAAGTTGAGACCCACCTTATAGAAGACCAAGAGAAAAGAAAAAGGATGAAGAAAAGAATGAGGACCCTACCTATACTCCTCCTCCTTCTTACTCACCAAAAATACCATTTCTACAAATACTTCAGAATAACAAGTTGGATGTACCATTCGCAAAGTTCATGGAAAAGCTAAAGAAATGACAAATTTACTTGTATTTTGTAGAAGTGTTGAAATGCAGGCCCAATTAAGCGAAGTTTCTTAAAGACATTATTTGACAAGTGGACTTGAGAAGATGACTAGTTGGTAGCCATGACAGAAACTTATAGCTCCTTAATTACCAACTATATGCCCATAAAGTTGAAAGATCCAAGGAGCTTTACGATACCCTATGTAGCTGGTAATTTAGAGATTTCAAAATTGTTATTAGACTTAGGCACAAGTGTAAACCTTATACCTTTGTCGATTTTTAGAAAACTGGGGCTAAACGATATAAAGCCAACTGTTATGCTTATTCAATTGGCAGACAAATCGATAAAGAAACCATTAGGATTAGTAGAGGATGTACCTATAAAAGTGGATAAGTTTTTCATTCCTTTGGATTTTGTCATGCTACACTTTAAAGAGGAATGAAACTTTCTGTTAATGCTTGGTATACCATTTTTGAACACTGAAAAAGATTTGGTAAATGTCAATAAAGACAACCTTATCCTTCAGATTGGTGACTAAGAAGTGAAATTCAAAATAAATAAGGTATTATAGAATCTGAAGGAGGCTAACTCATTCAGGAGAATTCATGAAGTCGAACCTTTAAAGGAGCGAGAGGAAGAAAAACAGATGATAGAAGAGATTAGGTTTGAAGAATATGAGGAAGTCTCTATTCAAGAAGCTGATGAAGAAGGGAATGACGAACATATGACAACATAGATAGAGGTTCAATAAGATATATATGTCTCAATTCATAAAGCAAAAAAATAAGAGGAAACAAAGGTGATTAAGGAAGAAAGAGAACAATTCACCTTCTTAGAAGTTAAATTATTGAATTCGATAGACGATTCAGGGAGTTTTACTATTCCCTATTTTATTGACATTTTTTATTGAAAGGGAACTATTGAAATTAGTTGGTTTATTTTATTTTATTAATTATGTCCTTTTGATTATCTCACAACATGTAACTTATTTGCAAGCTACTAAATTGATATTGACCAAAATAGGTGGAAGCAAGCCACTCACAATTTATCCTGACTGAGTTTTGAAGAATATAAGGTCAAGCCAATGACTATAACTTGGCATGTTTGGTAGTTAGATTGTAATTGTTGTGTAGTTAGTTTTGTTTTGAATTCTAATACTTAGGTTTTAATTTTCATGTTCTTATAATGGTTTGGATTGCTATTTTTTTTTTTGGGAAGTGATTAAAAGTTAGGGAAGCAAGCTTAGGAGTTAATTGAAGGAACAGAAGATGATGAAAAGGAAAGCTAAGGGAAGGTCTTCACTTTTATCTTCAATAACAACACCGTCACCGCCTCAATCACCTTAACGAGTTTCATACTCTAACCTCTTTCTTTTTATTTCTATTTTTCTTATCATATTTTTCTTTAAATATTGTGTGTTTTTTCTCATATTGAGGACGATGTGTTGTCCAAGTGTGGGGAGGATTATGCGTTGACATGCCATGTGTGTGAATTTTGCATATCATATTGTCTTAGTTTTTATTAGGTTAATATAGTGTAAACATTTGTTGCATATGCGTGAATTGTATTAATGTGTCAAACAAGAATAGAATGGAATTAATTTGGCTTTGAATAAGGTCATGTAATTTCTAAGCGTATAGTAACTTATGAATTTTATGTTTTAGGTGTCTTTGGGATGAATATATTTGTTAATTAGGATATGACACCTATTTTTCACTTTATGAATTTTATCATTATACATTTATAATTATAATTAATTGAATTAATTAGCAATACTATTACACTTTCATGAGAATGATTGACTAAAAAAATGAGGTAAGCTAAAGTTATATATATTTTTAAAAAAGTGTGTGTTAAATAAATAATTATTCCACTGGCCCTTTTGAAACAAATATTAGGTTAAGAATAAAGTTGTTAACCAGTTGTGACCTGTGATATAGCAAAGTAATCGAGGGCATTCACGACAAAATGTTTGTCTTCGCATCAAAACGCTAGAATAACACTCCAACCAAGCCAAATAAAAAAAAAGTGACCTAAATGAGTGATCGTGAGTTAGTTGTATGTAAGTTTTAATATTAACCCTCGATAATACGCAAGCGCACAATTCATTAGCGTAGTACTAAAGGTGTCGATCCCACAGGTGATCTAGGATGTTACAAGTGGTATCAGAGCTGGTACCCGAATCGTTGTGCCAGCTAGGCTGGACCCTAAAAGAGGGCTGGGCCCTAAGGGGGTGGAGAATGTGAGATCCCACAGTAGCTGGAGAGGGGAACGAAGAACGCCTTATAAGGGTACGGATACCTCTCCCTTATAGACGCATTTTCCATGACCTAATGCACCAGATCTCATCAGAACTCCGAGGTTAAATGTGCTTGGGTGAGAGTAGTTCTAGAATGGGTGACTTCCTGGGAAGGCCTCAGGAAAAGCAAAACCGTGAGGGCTTAGCTGGGCCAAGGCCTAAAGCGGATAATATCTGTAAGCGGGTGATTTGGGATGTTACAAATGGTATCAGAGCCGGTACCTGAACTGTTGTTCCAGCTAGGCTGGACCCTAAAGAGGACTGGGCCCTAAGGGGGTTGAGAGCGTAAGATCCCACATCGGCTGGAGAGGGGAATGAAGTACGCCTTATAAGGGTGCAGACACCTCTCCCTTATAGACGCGTTTTCCATGGGCTAATGCACCGGATTCCATCAGAACTCCGAGGTCAAATGTGCTTGGGTGAGAGTACTACTAGTATGGGTGACCTTCTAGGAAGGCCTCGGAAAAAGCAAAACCGTGAGAGCTTGGCTAGGCCAAGGCCCAAAGCAGACAATATCTGTAAGCGGGTGATATAGGATGTTACAAATAGTATCAGAGCCGGTACCTGAACCGTTGTGCCAGCTAGGCTGGACCTCAAAGAAGGTTGGTCCCTAAGGGGGTAGAGAGTGTGAGATCCCACATCAGTTGGAGAGGGGAACGAAGTATGCCTTATAAGGGTGCGGATACCTCTCCCTTACAAACGCGTTTTGCATGACCTAATGCACCGGATCCTATCAAAACTCCGAGGCTAAATGTGCTTCGGTGAGAGTAGTTCTAGGATGGGTGATCTCCTGGGAAGACCTCGAAGAAAGCAAAACCATGAGGGCTTGGCTGGGCCAAGGCCCAAAGCGGACAATATCTGTAAGCGATGATCTGGGATGTTAAAATCACCATGAGAAAGATAGAACGAAAAGGTTGAATTTTGAAATTGGTAGTAGAAGTTCATTTGCTAGTTTTTGTTATGATTGTGAAAATGTTGAAGGTGGTAGTGGTAATGCTAGTGCTAGTGTTCCATCTTAGGCCTAGCAAGAAGTGAATGTTGCACTTGGACCTAATGCTAGGAAAAGAAGAAGGCATGTGACTAGTTTTTTTGCAACACGAACAACTCCTGGAGCCCAACCTTTAATTTTTAGTATAATGCAATTAAGAAATGTGGCTCACAATGTCGATATGGTAGTAGCTAGATGGTGGTATGATATAAGTTCATCATTCAATTCTTCCCAGTCTTACTATTATTAGCCTATGGTGGATGCAATAACCTCTTACGGTCTGGGATACAAAGCTCCTTCGATTGATAACTTAAGAGGTAAACTTTTGAGTTGCTCAGTTTCTGAAAGTAAAAGTGATTTGACTGAAAGAAGAGTGAATTGGCCTACTTTTGGGTGTTCAATCATATGTGATGGTTGGACAAATAAGAGAAAAGAACCTATTATTAATTTTTGGATTTATTTCGCAAATGGCTCAATGTTTTTAAAGTATATTGATGCACCTGGCTTTATTAGAAATACTGATACTTTATTTGAGATATTTGATGAAGTTGTGAATGAAGTGGTGCCAGAAAATATGGTTCAGTTCATTACTGAAAATGATTCCACTTATAAAGTGGTAAGAAGAAGGTAACAAAATAGGTATAATTCTTTTTTTCTTTTGGACTCCATGTGTTGTACATTGCATTGATATAATGCTGTAGAATATAACAGATCTTAAGTATTTTCCTATTATTGATAAGACTATGCAGAAAGCTAAAAAGGTGACCAAGTTCATCTTCAATTGTGCATGGGTGTTGAATTTAATAAGAAAGGAATTTACCAATGGTAGGAATTTATGTCGTCTTGGTGTGATAATATTTGCAAAAAATTTCATATCACTTCAGTCTTTTGTTTTGATAAAGAAAGAGTTAAGAAAAATGTTTACAAGTAATAAGTAAATTGCATCTCAGCATGCTAGCTCTAATGTTGGATTAGAGGTTTCCATCATTATACTGGAAAATAGAGAATTTTGTTCTCAATGCCAATTTGTTATTTATAAGCCTTTGGTGAGGGTGCTTCACTTGGCTGATAGTGAACAAAAGCCAACAATGGGTTATTTTTTTGACGCCGTGGAAAGAGCGAAGAAAGCAACCAATGCTAATATGAAAAATAGGCCTTCTTTGTGCACATCATATACTGCAATCATTAATGAGAGAAGGAAAATGCAACTTTCTTCTCCATTGTTTGCAGCTAGGGTGTTTTTCAATCCTAGTGTACATTTCAGTCTGAATTTTACAAAGAAAGCTAAAGTTAATAGAGGAATGTTATTCACTATTACAACAATTGTTGGTCATGAAATGATGCAAGATCTCTTAAGCTCATAAATGGAGCTTTATATGTTGTCTTATGGGGAATTTTTTACAGTCAATTGCTATTCGACAAAGAGCAAAACTTTATCCAAGTGTTAATTGTTTCCTTTTTCTTATTTGTTGAAAATTAATTATCACTTTATTTTGTTTGTAACACTACTTTTGTTATCATACAAATTATATTTTCTTGGTGGGATCAATTCGGAAGTGGTGTTCTAGAATTGCAAAGGTTTACAATTTAGATTTTAAGTCAATGTGTTAGTGCAATAGGCTGTGAATAGAATTGGAGCACATTTGAATTCATCCATTCCAAGAAAGACAATAGATTGGAGCACAAAAGATTGAATGAGTTGGTATTCGTTCGTTACAATCTAAAGCTTCGGGAAAGGTATGTTATTATCATTATTAATTTCGATATAATTTCTTCTAATTTTCTAATAATTAAATTTTATTGTTTACTAGGAGTCTTAATAGCACAAGTAGTTCAACAGATCCTATTTCTATTTATAATATATATCTTTTGACGGATTAGGTTTATGAGGAACTAGATTTGATAGATGTGAATGACTTGGATGATAATCTTGGTTAGGAAAGTATTGACATGTCATTTGGTGCATTGAATTTAAATGATAATGATGACGAGGCTCCTCTCAATGATGAGGATTTTGTACCAAATGATAACTAGGGTTATTGTAGTTATAGCGGGTATCCTCCTATAGACGATTGAATGAAGTTATAGGTTTTTGTTTTTTCTCTTCTTTTAATTTTACTTATATTTTACGTGTATGTTAAATTATATATATGTAATGTAATTGCAAATTTTTTTATTATAGATTTCACTTCTACTTGATTAGTTCCTCGTCACGAATGCTTGTCAAAAATTATAATAACTTGAGAGTTAAGGATATTTATTATTCTTTTTATTGGATGTTTTAATGTAATTACTATTTATTATATGATGAAATTGTAATATTTTAAATACTTTGTATATTTCTTAATTTTATATTTGTATGATGATAATTGTGTTTTTTCATATTAATCATGGTTATTATTTATATGTGAAATATCTAAAAATTATTGTTATTTCATATTAATTTTGGTTATTATTTATTATTATGGTTTTTGGAAACAAGTTTGATGTAAACTTATAAAGTATAAAATACAACTGTACAATATGACAACGGACTATTTTGCTATTTCTAAAAAAATTCAAGGACTATTTCATAAATTTAAAAAATTGCCTGTAACGGTACCCAGTTTTGACCGGTACCGATACAGTACCATACCAAAACCCAATTTGATACCAGGTCCGGTACGGTATTCACAACATTGATTTCTATCCATTTCTTTTTATTGCTTGTTAGTTTTAGTTTTCTCTTAGTTTTACTTTTTGTCATGTTTGATACTTGTTTTGCGTCTTACGTCCCTCTTCTATTTTCTTATCACATTAGGGATAACGTAATATTTAAGTGTGGTGGGAGTAGTAGTTTAATTAATAAAATTGTATGTTGTGTGTTTTTCCCATTTAATAGTTAGAGACGCATTGTCATAAAGTAAACTTATCGAGATTAGAAATTCATAGTATGAGTAAATAAGTATACTTGCATGCTTAGGCTGATTGACTTGGATTTTGATTAAAAGGACATTAACTTGTTGTGATGGATGAATGACACTTTCTTTAGTAAGATTTTGTGCCTCTTTGAAATATTAAACACCAAAATCAAGTGTTCTTTGTTAAGAGTGCACTTTAATTATTAAGGATTTCAAGAACTTGCTTGTGAATACTAGTAAGATCACAAAATCTTATGCACACATTGAAATAATGAAGGAAATTAGGATTTACCCCTTTTTGCTTAAAAAGTCACCATAATTTTACCCTTAGTGAGCCCCCTTTGAGATTAACATAAAACCCTTTTGTAACATCCCACCCCCTACTGGAAGGGTAAAATAGTAAA
>JANITX010000010.1:10074588-10086856 GCA_027564395.1 Erythroxylum ulei | reverse complement strand
CATACATATATAACCATAACAAATCAATTTAAGTCCTATATTTTTACACAAATATGAAACTAATTAATCAAAATCAAGAACAACAAAACTACATTCTAAACTTCATGCAAAACAACACCAATATTACTTACACTTCAACAACAATTCAACAAAAACACCTATAGGCATTTTGTCAAACACATGGTATGCACACATTTTATCATCCCTAATTCAACAAAATTTTCCACATTCTTCCCTTTAATCTACAACAAACACCATACCCATTCAATAACACTCACCAAACTAATTTTTAATCAAACAACAACATCCAATTAACCACAAGAGTAATCCACCGATTGTCAACACAAAAGAGGAAGAAACGTGCAAAGTACCTTCGGATGTTACCACCGGAGCAGGGGAAGCCGACAACCTTGGCGTCGACGACAATGCCTGGAGCAGATGGCGGCGGCAATGGCGGTAATGGGTGGCCCTAGGCAGACTTCCAGCCGACGGACGAAGGAGAAGAGGAGATATGCGCGGGAGAATGGGAGGGGAGGAGTTTTGGGGGGCTTAAAATGAGTTCCAAAACGGCGTCGTTTTGGTTTACTTCAAAACAACATCGTTTTCGTTTGTTTTTTAAACACTTTCAGACGCCTCTCACCGACAGAATATACTCCGTCGGAAAACATTGCCTTTCCGTCTTGTTTTTCCGACGTCATATTTCCTCCGTCGGTGATTACAGACGGAATTATTTCCGTCCCTGATATTCCGTCCTTATTCATTGCATTTTCTTGTAGTGATTGATTCAATTAATGACATTTATAAACTATTTATAAAACGTCATTCTACTTTGGCCAAAGATTTCCCGAATCAATACTAATATAGAACAACGAGAGATTCTCCTTAATTATTTTAGGATAATGAATGATATCTTGATCACACAACTATCTTTATATAATTAATATTATATCAAATGACTATCGATTAAATGACCCATGATTAAATAGATTATAAGTAGTATCAAAACATATTAATTCATATATAAGATAACTTTAGTGACCTCAAGTCAAAGAATCACGTATACAAGCATCACAATGAGAATTCCATAGATATACAAGTAATGTTCCAAATGAATTTCTCATATCAAATTTGTTCAATGAAGTTGTTCTCTAGCAAACACCACACATTTGTTTAAATATCTCCATACTTTAGCTTATGAGATAAAATACTTCCTTTATAAAGAAAAACAAAACGTGTGTTAGTTTTTTTATGTTCTATTAATGTTTAGCCTTAATAGAATAATAACTTAGAATAATTTAGTGATAATACATAAATATAATATGAATGTCATTATTATAATCTTATTGTAACTTCATTTGCAATATATAACTATCCTATGAATTTTAATCATATATATTTAAACATATATAAGATAAATAATACCTTTAAATTATTGTCACTAAAGTAAGCCATTGGCAACTCAAATCTTTCTATATGGACTAATTATATGATTATGAAATTGGTGGATTTGAATGAACCTAGGCGTCTGCAACAGTTTGCTTCACTTGTCAGACTCAAGGTCGGGGCCAATAATTGAAACTCAAAATAAGACCGAATCCTATTCTACACGACTACCACAAAACACTAGTGTTTGTACATTTCCAGGTTACAGAATATCGAAGAACTAGGGTCATTTCCATGGGGACCCTGCTGTCTATGAAGAGAACGAGAACACACACACATGATCACATGGCTTTCCACATGAAGAGTCTCTCTCAGGTAGTAACACGACAAAAGAAGAACGAGTTCAGGTCATCTCCACTTCAATGCACCCTCAAGACTTGGGAGACAATTACTACCATCAGTTACTTTTTACTATATAAACCATATAATCATTGTCTTTGTGTGTTGTGTGATCATTTAGTTGCTCATGTCTAGATGCTGTATATTTTAAGTCTTATGCATGTTAATGAGACTGCTCTTGCTTGGATTCCAGTTTGTTCAAGACTCAAGACTATACCAGCTAAGAATAGCCATTATCCTACTGATCATTATGGATGATTGGAGGGATTTTTAAGAGAATCCAATGACTAGAAATTCTTCCTGACTGCTCCAGCTGGAATGATCATATCGGTTTTGTTTCCATGGCTGTAGCACGTAGTATTGTTTTTTTTTTTTTTTTGGTAATTAGCACGTAGTATTGTTAGTGACTATTCCATACATTTATAGTGAAAATCGTATAGTGCATGCAATAAATTATAAACTATGTACTCTAAATAAATTTGTTGACGAGTTAACCTGCTCAATCCAAGTGATCGTTTACAAGTTTTAACTCAATGATCCTTTTTAACGTTGAGGTGAATTGCAATCTCTTACCACGACCCGAATCTACAACCTCTTGAATTGAACACCGTTTAGAGCAACGGAGTGTTTTTAAGTTTGGACTCAAGCATCTACCTAGTAATAAAAATGAAGAAGAGAGTAGTGGTAGGACTCGGAGATCCAAAGGTCCCACAAACAAAGAACCGAGTAAAGTGAATAAGAGCAGAGTTCAAGGGCAATTTTTGGCATATGTTTGCTCTATAAATTGAGAACCATGTGGTTGTCCCCTATGCACTAAGCTTCTCTTCCTTAACAAGATCGTAACACACTTAGAAGATCAAGAGTAAGTTGCAATGAAGAAGAGGCAACAGCAGGCGCAGGAACTACAGAACAAGGTCGGGGACAGGGAGAGTTACAACTATCAGCAGAAGCATATGCAGAAGCAGATTCAATGCAACAAAAGCAAAACTTGCAAGTTCAAGAGAAGCAGCTCCAATCTTGACGAGGATGGAGCTTCATCTGCCATACTGTTGCTTGCTTGCATTGCTTGCACTCCCTCTTATTGATATGTACAAGAAACTATCTTTCTGATCTATTCCTTAGCTTTATCTTATCACCCTTTAGCCATTTTAGTCGTTTGTGCTAAAATTCTGTAGCATCACTTTTGGCATTCTTTGTGTAACGTACCTTTGAGATGATTAAGGACAGATAGTATCTACCTTCTGTGCCCTGAAATTTAGCAGAACTGTTTCCAAAGTTAACACATGGGTTTCCACGAAAGATAGGCCATAATTACAATCTTTTACTTGTGTTCGTTGTTAAAATCCTGCAAAAGAGAAAAAGCTCAAGGTTGTGTTGGATTCTTCAGGACTATCCAAGAGTAAATCCAACTGTATTTCGTACATGGTAGTAGAGTTCCAGTAAACGAAGATTTTCCACCAACCCACCTAAAGTATCGGATCAGATTGTAAAATGTCTGATGTATGTCATCTTAGTCTTAGCACAATATGCATCCGACTTTTGTTTCCAAACAAAGTTGGTTCATAGGATTATAGTGATTATTGGATTTCATCTCCTCGTCCCTTTTAGTTAGTTTTCATAAACTCAACATCCAAGTACTTAGAGACTTTCAGGGTAAACCCTTTTTTTTGGTAAGAAAAAAGTGAGCAAAGCTCACAAAAGCAGAAAACTACCTAATATAAGAGGCCCCTATTAAATCATGATCAATCCATCTACCAATACTAAGGGGGACTTGCCCCAAAACATGAAAGTCAGGAGGAAAATCAAAAGCAAGGTGAGAAAGGGAGTCAGCAGCAATGTTCCCTTCTCTGTAAATGTGAGTGAGTTTCACATTATTGAATCGCTGCAGTAAGTCTAGAATTCTGTCACCAAGAGACAAACAACCTGAATTTGCTTGAACACCACCGGTCAACATCTTGACAACAATCTCATTATCACATTCTACAAGAACATCCAAATAGGCAAGATTATAAGTGAGTTCAATATCATAATAAAGAGCCCATAACTCAGCACAAAGAATAGAACAACGACCCATCTTGAAAACAAACCCATGTTTCCAGTGACCATTATGATCACAAATCAAACCTCCACCTGCAGTAATCCCCGTGGAGGCAGCCAAAGAAGCATCAGCGTTGAGTTTCATAAAAGGAGAATGTAAACATTTCCAAAAAATTAACCTTGAAATCGAAGGACTATTATTCTCCGAAGGCAACTTGTTGAAGGTATCCTGAATCAATTTAGCTTCAGAAATAGTACTCTGCAAGGTATTAAAAATGGAAGAAACACCAAAATTAAACACTCTGTCATTCCTTCATTTTCAAAGGTTCCAGCAACCTAAGCCGAAAATAGTAGGCCAACTAAGCTGATCATGAGAGAGATGAGAGCTTTTCAAATTCAATAACAACCAATCTTCCAGATTAACATTCCAAAAAGAGCTCAAATTATTAAAATCAGTAAAAAGATGCCAAAACTGAACAGCAACATGACACTCACAGAGAATGTGTAGAAGGATTTCAAGCTCGTTGTTGCAAATATCATAACTCCCAGAGTCACTTAAGTGTCTTCATTTTCTTTCATCGTTAGTTAAGACACCATTGTTAAGGGCTAGCCAAAAAAACATTCTGATTTTTTTAGGGCCTTGCCACTTCCAAATCAGAGCCCAAGGAAAGTTATTAGAAGGAATATAATTTCCAAAAAGAAAATTATACGCAGACCTCAAAGTAAAAACTCCTGAAGAAGACAGACCCCAAAAAAGGAAATCCTTACCATAAGCATCGGAGGGCACAAGTGTAGCAGCAATATAAGAGCAAATTGAAGTGGGGAGCAACCGAGAAAAATACTCCCATCTCCAATCTCCATCATCAATAACAAAAAAAGAGACAGTTTTATCAATCATATGATCCGAAATAGGCCTACTAGCTACATGCAGCAAAGGCTCTAAGACACCTAGCAACCATCTATGTTTCCAAAATTTAACCGTGTTCCCATCACCTAAGGCCCAGAAGGTGTTAGAAATCACAACATCCTAGTTCGCAGTCACCAAACGCCATAGAGGAATACAAGAAGCAGGAGCAACAATATTATTTGAGACATCAATGCTGAATTTGTATTTGAAACGAAGCACTTTAGTCCATAGACTATTAGAATTTGTCAAGATATGCCATCCAACTTTCATAGCATATGCTATATTAACTAAACGAAGATTCCTCAAGCCCAAACCTCCAGCTCCTTTAAAATGTTGCACTTTATCCCAAGCAACTAGAGACAAACTCCTTTTGTCATCTTCCTTTGTCCATATGAAACTCCTGCTGATTTTTTCCATCTCATAACAAATAGTAACAGGGATCTTGGAAGTTTGCATGGCAAAGGACGGCATTGAAAACAAAGATGAATTCGCCAAAGTAACACGACCTGCAAGGGAAAGACGACTAAAATTTCAACTCAAAATTTGCCTTCATTTTATCAAGGATATACCCATAACTCTTCTTAGTGACCCAAGAATGGAGGAGAGGGACTCTTAGGTATTTCCCCAAGTAATTAGTTTCATAAAACTCCAAAGTAGCCCTTAAGGATCTTCTCGCAGACACAGGAACATTTTTTGAAAAAAAGACCCGAGTTTTTTGAGAGTTAACTTTTTGACCTGAACAAGCACAGAAGTCTTGGGGGACCCCTTTAACAATATCAACTTGAGAATTATCAGCTTTAGCAAAAAGGATAAGGTCATCCTCAAAGAAAAGATGAGTAAGCAAAGGACCACCTCTGTTAAGCTTGATAGGTTTCCAATTTCTTTCATCAACAGATTTACAAATGCCATGGGATAGTCTTTCCAGGCATAACACAAAGAGGTAAGGAGATAGGGGACACCCTTGGCGCAAACCTCGAGTCGGCAGAATGTGATCCGTGATACTACCATTCCATGAAAGTTGCATAGAGCTACTAGAAACACACTTCATGATAGTATTAATGAGGGCCTGGGGTATTCCTACCTCATGAAGGGTATCAAGCAAAAATTCCCATCGAATTCTATCATATGTCTTTTCAAGATCAACTTTTATAGCCATACAACCCCTTTTCGTATTCATTTTTCTCATAGAGTGAATAACTTCCTAAGCAACCACAATGTTATCAGTAATGTGTCTTCCTAGAACGAAGCTAGTTTGAGCAGGCCCGATCACTTGAGGCATGATCATCTTGATTTTATTAGCAATGGTCTTAGTGATTAATTTATACATTACTGTGCAGAGAGCAATTGGCCTGAACTGATCAATTTGCTTGGGAACATCCACTTTAGGAATAAGATATAACAAGGTGTTATTAATATTAAAATCAATATCTCCTCTAGCAAAAATATTTTTGACTTCATTGCACACATCCCTGCCTACAATATGCCATTGGGACTGATAAAAACCTGCTTGATACCCATCAATCCCTGGTGCTTTCCAAGGCTTCATATTGAAAAGAGCTCTTCTAGTATCCTCATTACCAATATGTTTGTTAAGAAATTCCATGGTATTATGGTCGCAAACAGGGAAACTCCCTCTGATAGGATAAGATGGCTGGAGTGCTACATCATCTCTGTACAACCTACTAAAGAACTGCAAAGCAATATTTTGAAGAGCCTCCTGGCCACTCACCCAGTTTCCCTCCTCATCCTTGAGGAGTTCAATTCGATTTCATTTCCTCTTTTTAACAGTTTTCATGTGAAAGAAGGTAGTATTGCGATCTCCCCATTTAATCCAATTGCTACGAGACTTTTGTATCCAAAGGAGCTCCTCCCTGTGAAGAATGATATCCAGGTCAGTTTTGAGCTAATTATAAGTATTCATCAGATGAATCGATGGGCGTGTATCCTGCGCACGTTCCACTTTAGCAATCCTATATAACAACTTGCTCTTAATTCTAAAAATATTCTCAAAAACTTCAGAATTCCAGACCTTTAATTTATCGGTCAATTTTGAGAGAGAAGAAGACAACTGAGAATAGGACTCCCAACTATTCTTCACAAATTCACTAAAATCAGTATGAGTTAACCAAGCGGCAACAAACAGAAAAGGTCTGCTGGCTAAAGCAGGAGAAAAACTGCAAGTCTGCAAAAGTAAGGGATAATGATCAGAGTGAATACGAGGGAGATGGGTCACAACAGCTTTCGAAAACGCCAACCTCCAATGAGAGTTACAAATACCTCTATCCAGTCTCTCCCAAATACAACCTCTTCGCCAAGTGTAATCAGAACCTTTGTACCCCAAATCAATCATATTAGTTCTTAAAACCAATTAGTGAACTGCCTGTATACCCCGGTTCGATTAGGAGACCTCCCTTTCTTCTCATGAGAATAAAGAATGGCTTTGAAATCACCAATCATAACCCAAGGGAAGGAAATAGCAATATTGAGATTAAGAAGATGCTCCCACAAATTAGCACGACGAGATAGAGTAGGATGCCCATAAACAGCAGATAGAAAAAATAACAACTTATTATTCTGAGAGACAGAGATGAGGACAAACTGTTGATTACTAATCACCACCTCAATATCCTAAAAATCATCCCAAAGAATCCAAATCCCCCTTAAAAACCCGTTGCTTCAACCCGATGAGAAAAAGGGAGGCCAATTCTACTAATACATCTATCAGCTTTGAGTCCACTGATTCTCAGCTCAATAATAATAACAATATTAAGATTATGCTTCTTAATGAAACACTTCAGAGTTCTCACAAATTGGGGCTTACCTGCCCCTTGACAATTCCAAGAGAAAATATTCCTTTAAAAAAAAGAAGGCATAAAGGAGACCTCATTAATCCCACAGATAAGGATCAATATCATCATTCTCGCTAGGCACAAACTCCTTAATATCCACGTTTGAAGACAAGTTATTTTTAGCTTGAACTCTAATATCTGCTTCCAAAATGGGAACATCCACAATCATGGAAGCATTCGATGGTCTTCCTAGAAGCTGTTCACCCAAGTTATCATCAGCAAGGACAACTGCCAAATCTGCAGACATAGAGACAACTTCCTTGGTGATGCCAGCCATGGATCCCATAGCTTGAGATGACGTTGAGTCAGCCTTTCCCACAACAGAGTGATTTTTCTTGTTCAAATTAGAAGGGAGGTTAACAATGTCTTTTTCCATGGCATACCTATTTTTGAACTCAAAGAAATCTCCCAAAGTGGGCTTAGTAATTCTCTATTTAGTGGATGGGCCCATATTTTCTTTATTATAGGAGTAAGATTGGTCCCTATTACTTCCGTACTTACGGCCCAAACCTCTTCCTCTACTAGATGAATCCCTTTGCCCACGTGCGAAAATAAAATTCCCTTCTTTTAAAGAATCATGCACAGGATTAGTGTTTCTAGTGATACCCTTAACAGATTCCTCATTACCACCTAAAATCTCGACATCCTCATCAGCTAAAACTAAATATCTGGATCCCTGATTCTCATCTTGATCCTTTAACCAATGATTTTCGCCCTGATTACTCGGTTTCCTCTTTCGCTTCTCAACCACCATCCACGGACCAAAATCATCTTTCCCTGACCTTGAATTCTTCACTGGACAATTATTTTCATTATCAGGAAATTCTTTAGGAGCAATGAGTGTCAAAATGACCATATCTACCACATGAGAAACAATCTTCAAGAAGATTTTCATATTCAACTAATTGAACTTCACCATCAATCTCAAACTTCGATACAAGAGGTTTCGTAAGATCAACTGAGACTGCCACCCTTGTGAACCTTGCTCTTTCGAAATCACTTGTATTAAAGTCAATTCTAAGAACAGGACCGACTACTTCTGAAATGGCTTTTATCACATCCTCAGGTTAATACTACAAAGGAAGTTCTGGAAGACAAATCCAGACTATAGTATTTCCTATATAGGGGTTCTTCACTCTAAAGCTAGATGTCCAAGGCTGGACAAGTAGGTACCTACCCATAATAACCCAGGGACCTCCTAAAATAGCATGATTGTAATCCACCTCGTTATTAAACTGGATTAAAAAAACCCTACCCACATCAAGAGTTTTAGCCTCAACTAAGTTCCAAATTGCACCAAGTCTAGAACATAGCAACTTGTAACCAATGTCCCTCCCAAGAAGACGAACAATCACAGCATTCTCCTTATTTATATTAATCTTGTTTTTTAGTGCCATGGATAGAGTAACTTTAGGAATATGATCCGTTATGTCAATCAGAACATCACCCTCCCCCTCCGTAATCTTCTTGACTGCCATAACATCTTCCATGGTCGATTCTAACATAGCACCAGCCATCAAACTATCCCTGTATCCATGAGAAGCAACACCTGGATCTCGGTGTTTAACCTTCTTGGTCACCCTATCATCCTCCATGACATGTAAGTTAGGGTTCTCCATCAAACCTGTGAAGACGAAATAGCCTTTCCCCTTAACAACAAGAGATCTCACACAAACCATTTATAAGTAATTTAGATCTATAAAAAACATCATCTTTTTAAAAAGAACTCTTATTCTTAATAATAAAGACAAATCCATTCAAATCTAAATAAGAAATAGAAATGATATTTCATGTAATAACTGGAACATAGTAGTAATTATTTAGTTCTAATATAAAGCCAAAAGGCAAAGCCACTAATCACTCAACTATCTTTATATAGTTCATACTGCATCCAAGTACTACTGACTGACAGTTCATAAGTAGTAAAACACAGTAATTCCCATACGAGATACCTTAGCAATCTCAAGTCTCAGGATCAATTACACAATCATCATTATAAGAAAATTCATAGACACATAAGTAATATTTCATTTGAGATTCTCATAGTCAGGGTCAGTTCAGTGACTTATTCTCTAATAAGTACCCACCCACATATTAGTTTAAATATCTCCATACTTTAATTTATGAGATCAATTACTTTCTTCATAAAAAAGAAATATAATGTGTGTTAATTTTACTGTTTTAATAATATCCCGTCTTGATGAAACTACAATGAACATTTAAGAACAATACATAAATATAAATTAAATATCATAATTATGTTCTCATCGTAGTTTCAATTGCACAGTAATTATTCCTAGATTTTGACATTTAATAGTAAAACGTCAAATATAATTAACTTAATATACAAAGATAAAGAAAACTTTTTAATTAATTAAATAATAATGTCATACATCAAATTATAACCAACCGATTAGCTACAAGGGCATAAACTAACAGTCGCCACCAGCACTGTCTTTAACGAGAAAACAAATGATGATATTGCCATAGCTTGAAGAGTCTTGGATGTTATTTCTATCAACTATCAAAGCAATCATAAAGTTGACAAGAAATGACAAAGGCAGAGACTTCTATTGCAAGATGACCTGAAGACTTTGAAGCCACCTACCACCATGAACATAGAAAACAACAGGTAATCTGGTATTGTGATTGGCAACCTTTAAAAGGATCGCTGTGGAAGGAATATAGAGAGAGAACTAGAGTTTTACGAGCAAAGTCAACAATGATGCCTTTGACATAATTTTAGAGATGAATATAAACCATCAGGAAAGCAAAGGAAGACGTCAATTTAACAAAATTAAATTAAATATATTTAAATTAAATTTAATACGAATATTAGTAGTTAAATTATCTTTTAATTTAAACTCTATTTTTGACAAACTCTCTTTTTTCTTTTCCCGAACATGTCCAGGAACTTCCTGTTCTTTGGGCTGCTTCTCTCTTCCACTGGACGCCTCTCACTCGCTTCTTCTCTCTTCCACCTGACCTCGTCTCTCTCTTTCTCCACCGCTGCCAATTCTCTGTGCGCAACCACAGGTATGTTATCTACGCCGTCTTCCGCCAACCAGATTATCTTGCCCTCTTCTCTGACTAGCTATCCGCTTGTTATTTCAATTTGTTGTACCTGTCTAAACTAGGGAGAGACAGATATGAGGTTGCTGAAGCAGTGCCATGAAGATCTGTTATCGAACCTGTGATTGGTTGAAAAAGTTCCAAGCGTTACAGAGTCCCATTTGCTGTAGTTATTCCACTCGAAAGAGATTGATTCTTTCTTGAAATTAAAAAAGAAAAGAAGACAACTTTGCCTTTGGGTCGTTTCTTTCTAGTCCCTTATAGTGTTTTATTCTGCATTTCTATCATGCCTTACTATATACAGAGACTCTACAATACTTGCAAAGCTTCCTTCTCGCCCAACGGGCCCGTTTCCGAAGAAGCCTTGGAGAAAGTTCGCAATATGCTGGGTAATTTTCTTTTGCTCTCCTCATATTCCTTATTGTTTGCTCTTGTTTCGGATATGAATCCACTTTTCTTTGCTGATCATGGTTGATATTTATTGATGCTTTCTACCTAAATGCTTGGTATCCCTGCGGAAAACTTTGCTTACTATTTAGTTTTCACTTTTGTAAGAGCAAGAAAAGATTTGTTAATGTTCTATGCAAACTTGTCTTTGAGTACCCTGATTAATCACACTATCTCCTTCAATCTTGAAAAGAGAAGAAAAATTACGAATTTGGTTCTGTTGCTACAATCTACAATTGTTTTATTTTCCTTTAGATTCTATAGGTAGGGGGCAAGCTTAAAAAGGAAAATGGTGGTGAGTTTTGTATTAATGGTTTGCTTTTGAAATGCTCGTTTGTCTAAAAAACTTCTCTGCTTGTGTTCCAGATCTTGAGTATGAGCTTTGAGGGATTTCTTAAATAATGGTTCTAGTCTAGCCTTAATGTTTATATGATGTTGTAGGAAGAATGTAATATCTTAGCCTAGGTGTTGGAATTGGAAAATAGTTGTTTTCAAATTAATTAGCTTGCCATCTATGGATATGCACAAACTTTGTGGATGTGAACTTGGGCCTTTGTTAATTATATAACGAGTTAAGCTCGTTGCTGTGTTTTTTTATCAATATCTAGTCACTTGTTACAATCCTACTTCTATAGTAGTGTATCCACTTTCCTAGAGGTTGAGTTGGATATGGCTTTTGAAATCTATTCCAAAAGAAATTCGTAAGAATGAGTTGCATGTAGAATGTGTAAGGTTGTACCTTACATAGTGGCTTGGTTATATACTAGGGCTATTCATAAAAATCACTGGATTGTGGTTGTATTCATTTGGGTTTTAGATAGGAAATTATGCAAAACCAATGGGTTCAAAAACTTCTTGTGAGAAGATTTTTCCAATTTAATGTTCTTGATTGGAAAAATGAAATCTCTTATTTTGTTATGGTCCATGTTTTAGAAAAGTTTTCAAATGGAGAATTTGCATGAATCATAATCATTCTCTTGTTGTTGGAACCACGTTATTTGAAATTTTCTACTGGTTTTCTCCACATTCACTCTTTGAGTGTTTATGTATATGTCTTTGTATGTATAAGTATATATGGGAACATACATACGTAGGTGTATGTGTGTCCTATTTATGTATGCTCTCAATTTCCTTTTATAGGCATACTTCATTACATGCCGTATAGGACTATTAT
>JANITX010000010.1:10053074-10071915 GCA_027564395.1 Erythroxylum ulei | reverse complement strand
GTCTGAGAAAGCCAGATCTTCCTATTGTTCCTGTCTCGGTGAATCTGCATCCCAAGAATCTTGTTTGCTGGTCCCAATTCTTTCATCTCAAACTCCCTAGCCAACTGAGTCTTTAATTCCTGAATACGATCTTTATTGGAGGCTGTGTATTATCGGACCTCCCCAGACCTCGCTTCATTGTGGGATTTCGGACTGGGTGGTGATGATGATGTGAGGTTGAGTAATCAATTACTCCTTTCAAAAGATTGACGACATTATTTGTTTTAGGGACTGTGATTCCTTCTGTGTTCCATTTCTAAATCCCCTATCTAGTTGGCTTAAGCCAGATAAAGTATTTTGGAGCCCCTATAAATTTTCTTTTTCCTTTTCTTTTTTTTTTTGGATGAGTAATTGGTATAGAATCCTTGGAACACTAATTTTTTTAATTAAAAAATGTGCTACTTTTGATCAAGCTTAGCCAATCTAACCAAAGTTGTTGAAAATTCAATTAGGCCTTGACATTATTTAGATTGAAGAATTTAACCATCTTTGAGGAGATAATTTATTGTGTATAAAAAATTGAAAATTTGGTTAAACTAAGTTAATATATAAAAATACCAAGGTTTTGCTCGAGTGACATGAAGATAACATGATTTTTTCCTTGAACTACAAATTGTAGTTTAGAAATTGACTTTAATAAATTAATTTAATATGCAGTAAATTGGATTTATATATGTTACATGTTTAACCCTTTATGTATTTTTTGTGGAAAATAGTTAATAATTTGTTGAAATACGAACTATATTATTCAATTTAGTAATATTAGTCGGTTAATCAAAGTTTTTAAAATTTTAGGGACTAAAATGTATAATTTGTCCAATTTGAGGAGGTTGACCCCTTTTACCACGAAGGTATGGTTCTACTCATTGCCTTTAGGAGTAGTAGTCTTTGAAGAGACTCAAAGATACTAATAACGAGTGGTTATGCTAGGGTGCTAGAGACACAACAATTAGATTGATGTAGGATTAATGTAGGAGAGTAGAAGATATATTGACCCCTTTTACCACGAAGGTACGGTTCTACTCATTGCCTTTAGGAGTAGTAGTCTTTGAAGAGACTCAAAGATACTAATAACAAGTGGTTATGCTATGGTGCTAGAGACACAACAATTAGATTGATGTAGGATTAATGTAGGAGAGTAGAAGATATATCAAACTAGTGATTAAGAATCACAAAATTTATAAATTCTGGTTGCTAGATTTTGAGTTTTAGTTTTGGAATTTCACCTAAGAGTCTTGCAATTTCAAGTTTGGAATAGCTGAAATTTTAGGATTTGTTATGTCTGGAAATTTAGGTTTGATATGGCTAGAATTTAGGATTTTGGTTGCTGAAAATTCAAGTTAAGACTTGGAATTTTAGTGAAGTAAATATGTTAGGGGTAAGGTTGTGTGCTTCTGGACCTCGCTAGATTGCTTGTGTCAGCAGGACTTCTATTAGGATGTTGTTGTTGTTATTATGGTAAACAAGTGATGGAAAGTAGGGAACTAGAAATCATTCCTAGGACCTAAGAATCACTCTTAGAAGAAAGTTGAAAACACAAGTTTTTAGAAAGAAAATTCAACATCTTGTTACTATTGAATTACTAAATACACTCATATATATAGAGAAGTGATTTAGAAACCCTTGTTCTAGTTGTAAAGAGGTGTTGCTAACTGAAATATCCCAAAAAAGCTGAATCTTGTTGTAATAAGAATTCTATATTCTTAAATAACTTTTAAGTCCAAAACAACTAGGATAGCTTATATTCAACTAGGATAATATCTAACTTACTATTACTTTCTATATAATAAGAAAACCTAGCATAACTAAATCTCAACCCTTATTGGCTTTGTTGTCACATCAACTCCTACTCTTCATCTCACCAAATTAAAGGTTGTAGTTGATTAATTTGTCCTTGTTTATTTCTTTTATAAACTCTTTAAGTTCTTTTGTAACAATTCTCCCTGACTTGTTTGAAGTTGTCGTCGATGTAAAATTTGGCAAATATTGATCATATAAGTTTAGATTCAACTTCTAAAACTCAGACTCTAAAATCCTAGAGATGTCAATGGGCCAGGCCTGGCCTGGCTCGTGGCTTGGCCTGACCACAGGCAGGCCGGGCCAACCTGGCCCATCATATATTTTTTAAAGAAAAACTTAAAAAACGACATTGTTTTGAAGTAACGGTCGAGTCATAGGCTAGGCTGGGTCGGCCCTACCTTGGCCCGTGGCCCAGTCAACTCAACCATGGTCGACCTGACCTCAGCCCGGTCGGCCCGTGGCCAGGTTAACCCGGGCCAAAATCAGGCCGGGTCAAGCGGGTTTTGACATCTCTATAAAATCCAAGTGCTACCAGTAATTAACCTTCCCTTTCACTTGACAAGAAGTATATCTACTATTAGAAATTTGGGGTTTCAAGGTGCCCTCTTTATTGACACTTAATAAGATATATATACATAAAGAGTACAACATAGATTAGGAAACAAATCTCCTAATCCACTACACTAGGAATCTACCCTATCTGAGGATCCCTTATTTTTAGGGATCCTAATACATATCCTATATCTGATATTTATCTCCTATGTTTGATATTTATCTAATACAATATCTATACTTATTTAGAACAGATTCTCACATCTACCAACTTCTTGTCACTATAATTTATTCATCAAGAACATCTTTTATCCCCTCTTTAAGACGAGGAATGACTAAAAGTCTCACATATGCAATAAGAGATTGTGTATCATAATATTTATGATAAATAGTTAGGTCTGTCTAACATTGAAGAGGACTAATTCCCATGTCACTTGATAGTTCCAAAATATAAACTTTAGTACTTTTCTTCTTGAGGATCTTATAAGGTACAGAACTCTGTGAATGAAGTTTCTTTTTTTTTTTTGGGAAAACACTCTGAATGAATTCTTACCACCACCATATCTCCTTCTTTAAATTCCACCAATGGACGATGTTGATCCACATGTTTTTATAAGTCAAGTTGGTTGCTATCTTTCTTCATACCTCATCAAAGATATCTCTCATGTTTCGCAAAACTTTTAGATTCAACACTAACTCGTGTTGCTTGTGGTAAAAGAACCAAATCAATAGGATTCCTTGGTTGAATTTTCAAAACTATCTTAGCACTCTTACTATTTAACCTATTGATAGAACTATTGTAGTCTAATTCTGCCATTGGAAGAACTAGTTCCCAATTATTAACATTGTCCCCAACCAAGCATCTTAGGAAGTCCATCAAGCTTCTTTTCACCACCTTTGTTTGTCCATCAGTTTAGGGATGAAAAGAACCTGAAAATTAAAGCTTAGTGTTCAATATTTTTTGTAGAATTATCCAAAATAACTCATAAACCTTACTTCACGATTAGAGACAATGGTTAAAGGTAATCTATGGAGACATACAACCTTTTCTAGAAGAGCTTAGCAACGCAGATGGTGTCATAAGTCTTGAAACATGGAATGAAGTGACTCATCTTTAAAAATATATCCACTGCAACAAACAAAGAATCATAGCCTTTTATAGGTTTAGGAATTCCCAAGACAAAATCCATACATATGCCCTCCCATGGTTTATACGGCACGGGTAGCGGTGTTTATAGTCCAAATTTATGCTTCTTTCCTTTAACTAATTGACATGTTAAACACTGTCGTATAACCTTAGACACTTCCTACTTCAAGGAGGGTCAATGAAAGTACTCTTCAATCATTCCTATGGTTTATCTCTTCCAAAGTGACATGGAGGGGAAGTATTGGGTAGGTAAAGCCAATTTTCCCAAAAAAGGTAGTCGTCATGGTGATTGAAAGGGAAGTGGTTGTCCCTTTCTTTAGCTGTAATTTTTGAATAAATTATTCCAAAATCTCGATTTGAAACGTATTCTTTTTTTAATTTTTCAAACCCCACAACTTTACTTCCGTCATGTTAAGCAGATGGCTCTTTCTATTCAATGCATCTACTACCTTATTCTTATCTCCTGTCCAGTGTTTAATAATAAAGTTAAATTGTTTCATATATTCAATCCATAAGGTGCATCTTTTGTTCAAGTTCTTGGGATTTGAAGTATTTAAGATATTATGATTTAAATAGAGAATAAATTCTTTGTATGAGAGATAATGACACCAATTGTAATGCAAATGTATTATTGCATAAAATTCCTTGTTATAGATTGAATATCATTGTTTCTCTTAACTTCTTACTGAAGTAAGCAATTGGGTGTCCTTCTTGGCTGAGTATGCTTCCAATTCTCACATGAGATGCATCACAAGCAACGTCAAATATCTTTGAAAATTCTGGATGTTGCAAAATAGGAGATTTGTTCATCTTTTTCTTCATTTCTTCAAAGGCTTTAGTTACTGCCTTTGACCAAGTAAACAGTCATTTCTTCATACAATCAGTAATGGGTGCCACTATGGTGCTGAAATTATGAATAAATCATATGTAGCATGTTGCTAGGGTATGAAAACTATGTGTCTCATGCGCATCTTTTCGCATAAGCCAATCAGGGATAGCCTTAATCTTCTCAGAATCCATCTCCACTGCTCAGTAGGATACACTAAAGCCCAAAAATATCACACTTGGTTGTATGAAAGAACACTTTTTAAAGTTGATATAAAGTTTCTATTGCCTCAAAACTGTCAAGACTTGTTGAAGATGTACCAGGTGGTCTTCTATAATCTTGCTATATATTAATATATCATCAAAATATACCACCAAAAATCTGCTTATAAATGGCCGAAACACTTGGTTCATCACTTTCATAAAAGTGTTAGTTGTATTTGTAAGTCCATATGGCATCACCGACCATTCATAAAGGCCTTCTTTAGTCTTGAAAGTTGTTTTCCATTCATCCCCAGGTCTAATTTTGATTGGATGATAGCCACGTCATAAGTATATCTTGGTAAAGATAGTAGCTCTAGTCAACATGTCTAACAAGTCAACAAGGCAAGGGACTGGAAAACGATTTCTTATTTTAACCTTGTTTTTTGCTCAACTTCAATGTATAATCGCCAACTTGATCTTTTTTAGGAGTCAATAATACTGGAATTGCACACATATTAAGACTTTATTGAATAAATCCCTTTTTCAGCCTCTCATATACATGTCTCTTCAACTCTTCATTGTCAATAGGATTTAAGCAATAAGTTGGAAGCTTTGGTAGATTAGATTCAAGTATCAAGTCAATAGCATGTTGAATATCTCATAAAGTAGATAATTTACTTACTAAATCATATGGTGTTAGGTCTGAAAGATTAGCCACTTCTTTTGGTAATGCAAGGGGCGTTTTGATGGTTGTTTCTGTATTTTCTCTCTCCCTACCATTGCAAACACAATTCCCTTCTTCTTGTTGAAAGCTTCGAACTGTATCTTTTAGGCAAATTAAATCTTATTGTTTTAACTCGTTTAAAAAGAATTCTAAGATTTTTTAAACATAGAAAAACAACCTCGACTAACCATTTCCGTTAAACCTCTTAAGAAAAACTCAGTTTGCGTATTTCGTTAACTTTTGATAGGTCCATGTCACATTTATCCTATCTGGCGATGGACCAAAGAAACTAAAAAAAGAAGTCATCTAACGGTTGGTATAAACCCAAAATTTCAACACTTTTCATGTCTCCAATCCAGTTTGGGACTTGGCTAGTTAACAAGTTGTTGCTCAGATTGAGAAGATTTGACAAGCCAAGCGTATGCATTATGTTTAGGACGTACCCAAAAAATGAGTTCATGCTAAAATCAACAGTTCTCAGCAGCATACAACTCCCAATCCCATCAGGAACTTGCCTGCTAAAATGATTCTTGCTGAAATTAATATCACACAAGTTGTTCAAAATATCAATACCTGTTGAAACCTGACCCTCGAACATTCTATTAGATAAATCAAGCAACTTGATCCCGTTCAACCCCAAATGCCAAGCAGCAGATAATTAGAATATTGATTGGAACTGAAATTTATAAAGAGTAGCTCAAAAGCTCAAAGAAGCAGGAATCTTCCTTGAAAATTGGTTGGAGCCAAAGAAATGGTTCTAGGAGACCCACATTGCTTGAAAAAAATCATCAAGAACTCAAATCCATAGTTCTTAGAATTAGATGGTGAGTGAGAGAGGGATTAATGGAACCAGTGAAGTTGTTTATGAAAAATGAAAGCCTTTGGATGAATTGGAGCTCTAAGAGTCCATGGTCTATCCAACCCGAGAAAAAAAATTCGTCAAGAGTGAGGTTGGAAACTCAGTTGGTCCTGGGGCTGCATTTGACACCAACCCAGTTGCAGGGCATATCATTGTCCTGATTCCAAGGCAAGAGCTTTCCATCTAGGTCTTAAAGTTCAGCTTTGTAAACAATCTGCCTAAGCACTTTGTCATTTAATGAAGAATTCAGAGATCTCACTCACCATGACAGGTGTGTTCCAACAGTGCTGACACTTTTGTTGCATGGAAAAGGAACGCCCTACTTTGCCATTACAACTTCAAACTTCGTTAAGAGAAAAAAAAAAGTTGAACAATTTAAAGAAAAACACAAAAATGTTAAGCTAGCTTCTAAAAAATTGGTGGAAGCATAGAAATAGGGAAAAAAAAATCTCTCACAAAGAAAATATGGTGGGGAAGAAGCAAGTAAGTTGCTTGCTTTCAAAGGCCAATCAGTATTGATTTTTGGCCCTTTGCCATGTAGGATAAATATATGGCTTGGGCTCACAAAAAATTAATAAACATAACAGCTGTGGTTTTTTTTAATGCAGAGTTAATGAAAATGGTTAGTCAGGGTTATTTTTGTACGTATAGAAAACCTTAGGATTCTTTTTGAATGACTTAAAATGATAAGGTTTAATTTAAAATTTGAGGTAAATGTTTTTACACTTTTGCCCTCTCCTTAAGGATATTAAGATGCTTTTTCTTGACATTTATGGCTTCCTTATTACTCTCTCTTTGGTTTTCTACTTTGTCCACCTTTGCAAGCTTGAAAATTATCTTCTTTTCATTAAACATAAATGATGTGTTAGCTTTTTCAAAATGCTGCAAATAACGAGCATAAAGTCACATTCTACCAAGTAAAATATGTGATACTTCTATATAAATAACATTACACCAAAATAGAATCTTCATTTATTCTTAATTTGAAAAATACCAAGCACCTTGGAGTAAGTGTTATAATGCTATCATCAACCCAAACAACTTTGTAAGGATATGGATGTTACTTTGAAAGTAAATTCAATTGCTTGACCATGTTCCTCGATACCACATTCATACTATTGCTCCATCAATAACAAGCTTACATTCTTTAACTCCACTTCTAACTTGAGTAAAGAAAATAGTAATACAGAGATATTTATCCAATTCTTCCATCTTAGGGTTTGTAAGTATACATCTCATTATATTAAGATTTGTAGGACCAACTTGTTTATCATTAGAGCCTGCTTTCAAGTCCTTCCCAACATCTTGTTCACACACATTTATTAGATTCTTCCTCTTCTTTTTCCATCATGTGTAAACCTTTATTAGTATATTCATAACCAAAGTAGTCCCCTCCCATTATATCGGAAACACTTCTTGTCATTTTTGCCTCTTGTCCTAGTCTTAACTATAACTTTGCCTTTAGGTTTAGTTCCTTGATAAGTTTAGTAGTTATCTGGTGCAAATGTTGATGCATTACGTATTGGCCTAAAATTTTGCATAGTTGTAGTTCTTTTCATGTCAAACTTCTTAGCTTGATTTTGAAACTTTTTAGTTACTTGTTGTCCTAGATATTGTTCTGCTCTTAAAGTCAAGTGATATGCATTTTCGAGGCTGCAAATCCTTTACATTAGTCGTTTTTGTAGTGAGATATTTGTCATTCAGATTACATTCTTTTACACCAGATAGAAAGTTTATCAAATATTTTTGTGTACTTCGTTATGGACATAATATCTTGTCCAAGTATTGTAAATTGATCTTGGAGATCTTCCAGATAATGAAATAGTAAGTATTTTTCTGATAACTTCAGTCTCATCTCTTCTCAATCAATAATTGGTGGATGACCTATTTTTTGAAGTCTATCTTCTATTGATCTCAAACAAATTTTAGCATGTCCAACTAGCTTTTTCTTTGCAAATTGGACTTTTCGATCTTCTGACATGTTGTACTAGTTAAAGAAGTCTTTGATTGCTGCTAGCCAGTCCAAGAATAGATGTGGATCAATCTTTCTTGCAAAATCAAGGGCCTCAGCAAGAACATTCTGGGTAATATCATCAAGTATGTTTATGTGTTTCAGCTCTATCATGGCCTCTAAAGCTAAGCAGGTGTTGTCCAAGTGTTGCTGGTTGGTTTCTTTGTTTAGAATCTCTCAATAGGCGTTGATTCCCTAACTCACTTGTTGACTAGTTTTAACCTCTTCAGCCTGGATTTCACTTTCTCCACCCTTAACGTCAAGTGTGGTTTGTTGTCTGGTGTTGTTTTTGTATTAGTTCTTGGAGTACCTTGTAATCGAGGATCAGAAAGGTCTATTTTTTTTCATAATTTTTAGAAGGATTTTATCACACTCTTGGTTGTTGAGTATTCTTTTATATGCCGCACTACTACGTGTTACCATTGTGAATCAAAGCTCTGATGCCTCTGCATATACGTCAAACCAGTGGCTAAGAATCACAAAATTTATAAATTCTAGTTTCTGGAATTTGAGTTTTAGGTTTGGAATTTTAGCTAAGATGGTTGAATTTCAAGTTTGGAATAGCTGAAATTTTGGGTTTGATATGGCTATAATTTAGGATTTTGTTTGCTAGAAATTTAGGTTAAAACTGCTGGAATTTTAGTGAGATTAAACAAATAATGGTGAGTAAGGAATTAGGAACCAATCACAGGACTTAAGAATCACTGTTAAAAGAAAGTATCAAGGACTTAAGAATCACTGTTAAAAGAAAGTATCAAACCTTCTAATTATAAATTCAAAATTGTAGGAAAAAATTTCAGAATCTTATGATTAGTGAAAAGTTATTAGAACCCTTATTTTAGTAGTAAAGGAGTTCTAACTAAAATATACAAAACCAAATTGAATCATATTCTATTAGAATTGTATATTTTTTAAAAAAATTAAGCCCTAAACAATTAGGATAACATATCTAACCTGTTACCACCTTTTATCTAATAAGGAAACTAACTAAATTTCACCCCTTGTTGTCTTTGCTGTCACCTCAACTCTCACTCTTCAACCCGCCAAATTAAAGCTTGTTGTTGATTAATTTTTTCTCTTTTATTTATTTTATAAACTCTAAGCTCTTTTACATCAAGATGGTTGTAAAAAATCTTAATACTATGCGGTTGAAATACACAAACCCTAAATTTAGGGTGTTAGAATTTAGGAATGAGGAGTTTAGCAGAGTAGAATAAATTTTGGAAATCACTACTATGCTTTGTCCCTAGAATTAGGAATTATGCTCAGGGATTTGAACAAACAAAACTATTGGCTACTAGTATGTTGCTAAAAATCATTTCAAAGATTTTAGGAATCACTTGCAAGTATAAGGATCTCTCTTAAAACAAAGCATCACATTGCAAATTGAAATTCAGAAATATAAAAATACTTTCATAAACTGGACTTAAATGAAAATATATAAACGTTCATACTTAATCGTTATAAGGTTAACACTTGCTCTGTTGTTTAATCTCTTTTCGCTCTGAATAGTTTTATTCTATCCAACTTCTAAACAAGGAAAACTGATAATTAGAGCAAATAAACTGAAACGGGAGTATTAAAGATTTCTACAGGCTATTAAAGAAAATAACTAAGATTACACTGTTACATTTAGGCTACATGTTGACACTTAAGAAGCTAATCTCACTCCATCAAGGATTATTTGGTCTCAGTAAAGAGATGAAAATACAATCTAGTTATTTTTTGAGTGAAGGTGGTGATGCAACTGGTTTAGAATAGCCTTGTGAGGAAATAACAGTAGCACGCTTTGCTGATTGCATCTTATGCATCAAACTTCCAATTATCTTTTTAAAGTGAAGTCTTCAGGGGATGATTGGGTTACTGTTTTATACCTTTTCCTTGGAAATTTTATTTTAGGATTTGGATGCCTCTAGATGTCATTCCCCCCCCCCCTGATAGATCGTTGCTTGGAAAGGATTATATATTCTGAAAATTCACAATTGTAGCACACATTTAGCAGTGGTGGGTGTTTCAAATTTGAACTTTACTGGGTGACTGTGTCAGTTTCTTTTCTGTAAGCAACAGACTTAACTATTCTTATGCTAGAACTGTCATGTATAATTTATGGCAACATGCCATGCTTCTATAAGCTTTATCGGAAGTAAGGTGGAGGGGCGCAGAAGTACTGGAGTATTTAATCATCCTCCTGTATGATTAGTCCCTTCCAAAATTTCTTTGCTTTTAAGCCTCCAGCTACTTTTGCTTTTATCAGTATGGTGTCAGTATCTTGTGCGTGTAGTTTGCACTCCAAGTAAGCAAGAAATGATAATGAATTAGATTGTTTCATCTAAAATGGTTGGAAAGGAGAACGAATGCTTCTGAAGCTGAGTTGTGGGTACTTGGTTATTCTTGCTTGTGGGTGTGATGTTACTTTTTTGAATGTTTAGATTATATTTTATGGCATATTTACCTTTGTTTGTTTGCTGTTTGTTTGGTGTGGTTTGCAGCAAGACCTGCTAAGCTTGTTAGAGATAAGGAGATTACAGCTCCAAGTGGGACAACTGTTCTTTATCCAAACAGTGGAGGCAACATCCATTGTTTCAGGGCTATAACACCATGTGCTATATTCGACATCCTATCTCCACCCTACTCTTCTGAGCACGGGCGACATTGCACATATTTTAGGTCCCTAAGAAGGGATCTCTCCCTATCTGGTGATAATATTAACCATTGTATGATTATAAGTCCTGTTAATATCACCATCTATAGATGGACTGATTGATTTTGTTAATTTTGCAAATGAAGGCGAGCTTGAGTTGGAAGGAGTAACAGATGTGACTTGGCTAGAAGAGTTTCAACCTCCTGACAACTTCGTTATTCAGAGAGCGCCTTACAGGGGTCCTCTGATTAGAACTTGAGAAATGTTTATTAAATAGCTTTAAATTACAGAGGTCCCCATTATTGGAACTTAAAGAATTGTTATCTAGAAAGATTTGAGGGGAGCTTTGATGTAGAAATTGGCGATGATTACTGTAAGAAAAGGACATTTAAACTTGTACATACTTACCAGTTGCAGCTTCATTTTCAACTACTGACCTCACATATGAATTATTAAGACTGGAATATACATGGAACAAAAGATATGCTTAATAATAGAGCCAAGTATGTTAGGCGTGGAATAAGATACAGTAGGAGTAAAGATTGTTTTGTGTACTTAGACAAAGACGTCGAAAAACTTTAATTGTTGGTAGCAGAGCATTTGATTCTTAGCAAAGAAAGTATGAGAGAAGATAATGTTTTTCTAATACGAGGTATATGGTACAGTTGGAGTTCCATCTTAATTGAGGAGGATTTTGGGTCTTAATTTTCAAGTGTGAGCATTCTTTTGTGCTTGATAAGACTCCAGAAGAGATTAAAGTGCATATTGCGACGATGCAATTAACTGGAGAGGCTTTTTCATGGCGTCAAACCGAGTTGTATTTGATAGCGTTAGAGCAGAGCTTTGAAGAAACTATCTTCAGGGGAACTTGAAGAATTGAAATAGATAAGAAATGTAAAAGAGTATTACGCAAAGTTTGATTTTTTTCATGCCAGAGTCCTATTTGGTGCGCTTATTCTTGGAAGGGTTTAAACTGGAAATTGAATGTCCAATGAAGCTTTTTAACCTAAGAACGTAAAAATAGGCATATGAGGTAGCTAACAAACAAGAGTTGCTTTCCGACACTGTTTTGCAAGATACAAAATGGGTGGCAAAATCGATTTTAGGTTCTACATGTTCCTACATTACCATAACAATCTGGTCAAAGGTTGTTTAATGAACTTCAGTCAATAGTGTAATCTCAAGTAGGAGGGAGAGTGAGTGGAGCCAAGTCATTAGTAAAGGAGACATTGATAAGAGAAGAGCCAAAGGTTATGCTTTTAGTGTGATAAAATATATATTGTTGGCCACAAATGTAGAAGAAGACATTTGCTTATGTTAGTAGTTGATGACAATAAAGGTTTGGAGAAGGAAATGAGTGGAAAAGGTTAGTACTTGATTATAAAGGAAGAGGGAGGAATTGAAAAAGTTAAACCTTATAATCAAGAGGGAGGAATTGAAAAAGTTAAACCAGTACTAATCATTGTAGGTGTTACACCTTCACTAAACTTGGAAAGTTAAGTGAATGCACCTACCTTGTTAGCTTACCATGATTGTTCTTGGTGAATGCTCAAAATTCCTATGAAAATTCTCGAAGGTATTCGAGTGTTTAAATGAGTACGTAAAGTTTAAAACCTTTTAATTTGAGAGTTAGAAAAATTTTTTTTGAATTTTATTGCAGCATTTCAAAGTTTGTGGAGTTAATTGCACTTAGGTGCATAATGGTGCACCATTTTGAGCCTAAACATATCAGCCACGTTTTGGACTTTGGCTAGGGAATTTTGGGCTGATAAACCTTTAGTTTAAGGGTGGTTTAACGAGGTTTAGGGCCTCGGATAAGGGCTGGAACTAATGGGTAGAGCAGCCTACACAAACAGCCCATTTGGAGGGCTTAAATGGCGTTGATGGGCAGGCTGGTGGAGACCATTGAGTCATTCACTTAGACTAGCAGGAAAATAACGTTTTCCAGCTCCTCTCCATGTCAAAGCTCAAGTTTCAGACCTCCCATTGCAGAATTGTGCTCAGCCCTTCCCTTGGTACCAAATTAAAGAGGTAAACTTCTCTTGTGCACTAGTTTCACTTAGTGGAGTAGTTTCAACTCTAGCCTCCTAATTTAATCACACCAATTCAGCCCTATTCCATGGCTGTGATCTGTGATTTCAGAGTTTATCTAAGCTCTTTTGGACGTATTTTAATGTTTAGAGTCAAGCTAGATTGAGTTAGAAGCAAGAAAAGAGGAAGAGGAAGTGAATTGTGCAAGTTGCACCTTTGGAACCTAGTTGCTGTCGAAATTTCCAGCAAGGTAAGGGACGTGTTCCTTGCTCTTTTAATGCTTAATTTACACCTATGTTACTCATAGAGAAGTATTAAAATAGATAGGAAGCATTTGGTTGAGGGACGAGGACCCGATGAGACCAAATGATTGCAACCGAGCCATACTGAGCATAGAAAGCTCTACAAGCTTTTCCGCCTATGCTATTGTTTTATGGCAGCTCCTAAGAGGTTTCGAGAGCCTCAAAATAGTACTAGTTATTGTGTTTATGCCTCCCATGATTTAAGGGGAGAGGCTGTCAATTTGATCAAGAAGTGGAATTGGTTAAATATTGAAGTGTTCTTAATGTTTATGAGTTATTTGAGTTATGTTTGTGCATTGCATTTGGTTTAATTTTGTTTTGAGCATTTGGGTGCATTGCTGCCATATTTTGCTTTTGGTATATGTGTGTTTTGAACTTTGGTTGGAGATATTGATTTGGGTGCACCGGAGCGTCCCTTACTAAGTTCCATTAGGAACTTAACCCTTTGATGTTTACATTTCAAGGAATAGTGACCGGAAGGGCCCTAATGAGCATTAGGACGGTCCTAGACTTTTATAAAGTTTAGGTATTGAATGCTTCTTTAAGTTTTAGCGATCCTCTATTGATTCATGACAATTAAGGAGTTGGTAACTAACAAGTTTACCAAATGTTTTTGAAATGCAACGGCGGTCACCTTTGTGAAACTTCGGAGAGGGTTAACACCTAAGGCCTCCCAAGTTTAAGTATGTACTCTCTTTTGGTTAGGATTCTTGTATACTTAAATGGTCCATGCATGTATTTTGTGTACATTTGGAAGTGTATATGGAAGATTTGGAATGGTTTGTATATGATTTAGGTGTTGTCCTATTTCCTGACAGCAAGGGCAAGTCCCTGTTTGTGACGTGCCAGGGACAGTGCCATTGGATATTGTTAGCAAGACATGTATTCCCTAAAACTAAACATCTTAAGGAAAATTTTGCATATTTTTGGGCATTTTTCTGATTTTTTCTACATGAAGTTATGCCTGTACAAACTTAGGCATTGAATCTGGAACGTAAGGTTCGATAAAGTAGTTGCAAGAGAAAAATCTCCTTAATAATTTAACTCTACAAGTAGAAGTAAAAATATTGCTAGATAAAGTTTGTAGCGAAAACCCATTAGATCGTTTAAAAAACACAAATAATCAATTAATTAAGCTAAAAGACCCTTTAAAAAACACAAATAATCAATTAATTAAGCTAAAAGACCCTTTAAAAAACATAAAAACTCATAAGGTATCTTGGTATACTAAAATTCTTAATGTGGATAGAGCTATTTTCAAACAATTACTACTGGCTGGAAGATAGGCTCCCTGTGAATCAGAGCTTATTTGCTCTATATCTCTTTTATTCGAGACTGCAGTAAATATATACACGAATAGGTTTACAGAATAGGATAGAAAAATCTGTACAGATATGAAAATATAATCTTAGGATACTATATATCTACAAGATACTGCTATCTAATCTAAAAGATCTAATTATGATCAGATCATAATATTATGAGATATACATATCTTTGACCACAGATTTCAGTAAATCCTTTTCACACTAGAATTAGTACTCTAATGTACCACGTTAAGGATATAAAAGTGAGGGTTAACAGATGTTTTGGGACCCTAGAAAACATTATTTTAATAAAGCTTCTGCAAGATATTTTCCTGAGAGAGAGTGTCTTTCTCTTGTTGATTAAATCCTAAGTTTTATGCTTGGATTTGGTTCCGAGATTAACCGATAATTTCTACCTAACTACTTCCGTTGTGTCAGCCAAAATTGGTTTAGTTTCTTTCTTGTGTGTCTTCTAACCAATAAATGGCCTTAGGTCTCAAGATTGCAAGAGCAGCTTCAAGCAGAAAGGGATCTCAGAGCTGCATTGGAAGTTGGCTTGAGCATGTCTACTGGACAGTTCTCTGGTTCAAGGAACATGGACTCTAAAGTTTGTACTTGAGCTACTTCCATTTTTAACTTTCTTTTTTTATTTTTTTATTTTAAAGCTTAAACAATACATACTTAAGATTTAAAACTGATGTGAAGACAAGGGCCGAGCTTGAGGAGATTGCTCTTGCTGAAGCGGATGTGGCTAGGTTAAAGCAAAAAGTTGCCGAACTCCACCATCAACTTAATCAACAGCGACAGCACCACTATGGTTCCCTTTCTGATGCATGTGACCGATGTCAACTTGTCCAAAATCATAATCCTCAACAGTAAGTGGACAACGTATTGTCTTCATGTGCATTTTCCACATGCATCTGCATATGTATATGCTTCTCTCTATTTGTATCCATCAGTTTGTTTGTTGGTATTAAGGCTTGTGTTCTTGTAATTTACATATTTTACCTTGAGATGGTTATGTTTTTAGTCCTCTTACTATTTATATTCTTATATTTTTGTCTTTTCTTATTGAAATCTATCTACTATTAAGAGCACGGAAACAAAGCTCTTTCCATTGACTCTACTTAAGAAAACTTAAGAAAATTTATCTTGGACTTTTTTTAATGATTATTGGTATCTAAATAGTAAAATTATATTATTACTGAAGCTAATAGGAAGTTCACGTCAGTTTAATGGGAATTTTAAGTGAGAACTACAATTGATAAATAACTATAAACATGAGAATTAGCAAACATCATTCTCCCATTAATTCTGATTAGATTAGCAGAAACTAACTCTTTGATTTTGTTGTCAGAGTATTAAGACAAAACTATGAAAAATTGATGTGACGGAAATAGAAAATGCAGTAAGTAGAAGAAAGAAAAGATTGGTTAGCATTAGCAACCTGATATTGATATAACTCTGAAGCATAAACAAATGTTTTCAACATGTTATGTGGTGATGAAAGTAAGAACAACAGATCTTTTTTTTTCCCCTGCGTTGCGAAAAAAGAAATATTATTACTGAGTTTTTGTTTTGTGCATCTTCACTTTTACATGATAAGTGAATTGTGAAATAGATGTTGCTTTGTTGTAATTCAATCTGACTGCCATTACATTTACAAATTTCTTATGTCCTCTTATCCTAATTGGCATTCAGGAGATTTATTCAGCAAGATTTTGATACAACCCTTGCTTTTGTCAATCATGAAAGGAAACAGAGAACTGAGGTACAACATAGCTGTTTCTGAGGATGTTACATTTTTGAGACATTGAAGAAGGGATCTCTGATTTTGGTTTCCTTCATAATTGTAGCTGCCAATTATTTGTCACATTTTCACTGTTTTATGGTTCACCGCTCTACAAGCTTATGCTTTTGATAGTTGTTTTTGTAAACCTTGCAGGTACATACGGTACCTTCTGAAAATTATCCACGTGTGATAAGTTCATGTGTGAGAGTACTTGTGTAGGCATATTATGAAGGAGATGAGCTTGCTAACTATTATTTCGTGAGATAGGAGTTACATTTTGACATAAAGCTGCTTGAGGGGGTTGTTTAGTCTGCAATCCAAATCATAGTTAAAGTCTCTCCAGTGATTCTTATTGCTGCTAATTTTCTTTCACCTTGTCTCCAGTTGTCTTTGTTTGCGAAAGTCAATTGCCACTCACTTGTGTTCTTTGTAGCTAACAATTCAATTTACTGAAACTTAAATGTATGGTCATCCCTATCCAGGAGAGTGTGCTAGGAGCCGAATGGAGGAATGTCAAAGGACCAGCGGCAGCAACTGGAGGCAGCAGCAGGCAGGCTACTCGAAAGCAATTCATAGAATCAACAAGCCTGAGTGACTCTAAAAGTACCGAGGTGTCTACATCTGTGGATGAGCTTTATGGTGTTGATTCTGCTCCCTCCACCTCCAGAGCAGTGGAGGTAGATA
The DNA here is from genome assembly GCA_027564395.1 of Erythroxylum ulei. Taxonomy (NCBI): domain Eukaryota; kingdom Viridiplantae; phylum Streptophyta; class Magnoliopsida; order Malpighiales; family Erythroxylaceae; genus Erythroxylum; species Erythroxylum ulei. The sequence continues at coordinate 10,054,997 of JANITX010000010.1, read as the reverse complement.
TTTTCTTGCTATTAATTCATGCTTTATGTATTCTTCTGTCTATGGTGATTTTGAAAAGTTTGAGCTGAACCCGTAGATACTGTCCCCAATGTGTCACTTATTCACATAAAACTTGCATCAATGCTCACCTCTGGTGCAGGTGATTGATTATCCCAGGCATCCATCAGCAGCATCTTCAGCTTTGGTAGAATTAACAACTCGACTTGATTTCTTCAAGGAGAGGCGCTCTCAATTGATGGAACAGCTCCACAACCTTGACTTAAACTATGGCACGTCATCACAAGATTTTATTTATAGACCATCATCTCCGCCATGGAATTGATTGAAGATGGCGCACCTGATAGGGGTCTTGTTGTACATTCTTCAGCATTGCATATAATTCCATCTTATTTACTTTCATTTGTGTTCCATTATCTTATTTCCCCCTTTCTGCCCTCGTTAAACATTCTTGTGGTAGAAATTTGATTCTGACTCCTAAATGCCGATGTCCCCCCGCTTTTTAACTTTAGTTTTGCAGTGTTTTCACGTCCTCGTTGTAAAAAGAAATTCGAGTGCTACCTGTGTCAATACTAGAAGGAGATTTGTAATAGACTGGTGCTGGTAGAATTTCTCACTTTTGCAGAAACTATATTGTATGTATGTGAATTGTATTGGAAATGGCCAGCAAATCTTGATGCTAGTTATATAGCAAGTCCACTCTCTTCGACTTCACATCTTGTTATGAAACGGGCAAACCCTCTTATGGTGTTCGTATTAGTAATTTATAGACGGAGTATGATGCATCACCAGGATAAATCTCATACTTGAAACGAATTTGTTTTTGTTTTCAACAAGCCAAAGAAACTTGTGTTTCCTCGAGCTATTCCCTAACCTTTCTATTGCCAGTCCAAGAACATCATCCTCCACGTGCCACTTGTCATAAAATCTATTTCCCTTACAAAAGCACAAGCGCTAAGCAAAGCTTTCAATCCCTACTTTTCCCTTATTTGACACTACTTTAAATAGAAGTCTTCAAGAGCAAAAACATCTCAAATGCTCCTCCCTATCCAAATTTGAATGAATTCATATTTAAGCCTCAAGTCTTCAAATTTCCACAGAATGAAATCACAGACAACTACCCACCATCCATCTTATAATCATTAGGAGTCAACTCCTCACGTATTTCGTAACTTCGGATTATTGTTTTTACTCCAACGTAACTCCGTTCACAACCATATAACTTAAGCTTCGCCAATCTCTCACAACTTTGTGCCAACATCAAAGATCACTGAACAGTAAACTTAATAAAGCAACCAATCAGTTTTAAAATCTGCAGAATCTTTCATGTACAAATACCCTTGAACGACATCTCCTCACAACAATGTAACTCCATCTCTTGCATTGGCTTACTCGTCACACGTACCAACCCATTTTTACTCACGCTAATTACAACTATTCTCTGCAGATTTGGATAGTCATTAGAGATTAGTTTGAGTAATCTACCATTGATGACAAAACATCATTTCCGTCTACAAACATTTCTGACAACTCCGTATCAATAGAAATGCATAAACTCTTATAGGCCACTATTATATTTTCTAATTATTTTAATTTGTACATGTATTCTGATGTGTAAAGTGACTAGACCACGTCAACATTACTAACAAAGGAGTTAATGGTGGACTATCTTTAAATTAAATTGGGACTTTGATTATAGCCAGTCTCATAAAATTAAGCAGAGTTTGAGTTTTAAAATATATTTTACTCTAATTAATTGTTATTTTATGTCCTACGACCAATCGCTTTGGTTGTAATTTAGTGACAAATTATTTAAAGACATTTTTTATCTTGTATATGTTTAGATGTTTATGATAAAGTCTATGGGATAATTGTACATTGCAAATGAAATTATAATGAGATTATAATTATGAGATTCATATTGCA
>JANITX010000010.1:10008129-10023771 GCA_027564395.1 Erythroxylum ulei | reverse complement strand
CGCAGAGACTAATCCCTTCGCCACAGGAGCTTGCACTAAGCAATAAATGGCTGGTTAATTTAACTTTGGTATATTTGTAAATGCATTGATGGAATTTGGTTGAAATTTTAGTCGTAATATTAAAAATTAAATTCAACTTTTGAAATTAGTTTGACTCACAATTCATTCAATTTGAAAATTTTCATTAGAAAACGATAAATTTTAAAAGTAATATACTTTTTTTTTGTGCAACCAGGGTATCTCTGTCGGATGTAGAGACTAATCCTTTCGTCACGGGAGCTCGTACTAAGCAGTAAATGACTAACTAAGAAATGCATTCCATTCTCATGAGGGGGGGATCGAACCCCCCACCACATGGTTAAGGAACGAGGTGAACTACTACCACGCCACACCTCATGGTAAAAAGTAGTATATATTACGTTATAAACTAAAAATATCAAATTAATTTGTTACATCTGTAATAAGTACAAAAATGAAATATAAAGATATTGTGAGTTGCTTATAAATTCTTAGCTAAAAGTGCATTATGGACTTTAATGTTTACAATAAAGGATAGAATAGACTATAACGTTTTAAAACATTCAAATTGATAATTAAGATTTATTGTTTGAAATGTATAATAGTAGTCCACTGTCACATGGCAGTGAGATCACTTTTGGATTAATTTTTAAAAAAACTAATTATGTGATAATAAGACCTACTTTCTATTAAAATAAAATTAATTCCATGTCAACGTCAACATAACATTTAACTGACAGAGAGTTAGTTTTATTAAATTTTCTATCCAATTAAAATCTATTCTGAACGTTTTAAATGTTAAAGTTCAATTTGAGTGCTTCAAAACATTAAGGTTCAAGTTGTATTTTACTGAACGCTCAAATTCAAAATATACTTTTGACCCATATTTCTTTAACTTAGTTGATTCTTAGGTTTGATTGTTCCTATATTTCTACAACCTTTGCTCATTTCTCATCAAGTTTGGACTGACATTACTATGGATTCCATAGACGGTGTTCTAAAATCTTATGAATATTTGGTGATCATGACTGCAGTGGATCGTCTTTGTAAGTACACTCATCTTATTCCATTGAATCATCCTTACAATGCTCCCAAAGTAGCTCAATTGTTTATATAACTTGCGTATACAAACTCTGGTATGCATGTCACTATTGTTAGTGATAAAGATCCTATCACTAACTTAAGGATTACCTTTAGCAATATTGTCAAATTACCATCCATAAACAGATGGCCAGATTGAAGTTCTCAGTCGTATTGCTCGGCTTAATGAATTAATGTAACTGAGCAATGACGATGTTAGGATGTTATAAGTTGAACCCAATAAGCAGCTTGTACTTACTTTTGGAATGAATAACAGATTCTTGACCTTCTTTCTCTCCTCCCTGTCTTCTTAGCTGAACTTTTATTTCTAAATTTCCCAAATCATAAACCCTAATTGTTTTGATCTTTACACGCAACAAGGTAATCACCTTATAACAGCATCTGGGGTTTTCTCTTTTCCCAACAATCACAAAATAACCAATGATCCTGAATGGATGATGCTACAGGTTAGTTAAGTTAGGAACCACAAGTCTGCAAGTCATGAAAAATGTCTTCCGGAATAAATGTAAAAGTCATGAAAAATGTCTTCCGGAATAAATGTAATCCTAACCAAGGATATGAGGTCTAGGTACTGAAACTTGATGTAGAACCTAAGCTGAACTGGGTAACAAGTGTTGGGGCAAATTACATAAAAGTATAATAGGAGAATGATTTAACGAGATTTGATGGCTTTACAATCAATAAACATATCCAACTGAACTGAGACGATTTGATTTTTGCAGCCATCTCCTCAGCACATGGCGTGTCAAGGGCATTTTCTTTGTACATAAGAAGCTCCATGCTCGTCATATCTGCCATGCGGATATTTTCAGAGTTATATCTCGCTTTCTCATGTTTTAACCAATCCTATTTAAAAGATTTTTCACTTTTTACTTATAGGGGTTAGCAAAACAGCTCATGCTATAAAGACATTCCCGAATTCAACTTACTCAGTTCTGGAGAACCACATCTGTTGAAAGGAACCAAGAGATGCCAATATGCTCCCTCCTATCCAAACACTTCCATAATTACAGAACAAATATGTTAGGCGATGATATGAAACAGTAAAGAAAACAGTAGGCACATTTCTAGATACAGGTATTAGCTTGGTGTTTGTACTAACATTCACACATGCAATGTGTCTAGCTGTATTTCAAGTTGATTTCAACTATATGGACGCACTTTAGTTAAGACATTTAGAGGTGGGTACAGTAAAGAATGCAATAAAAAGCATGATCAGAAAACAGTATGCGTCAGATGCAGAAGCTCAGACAAAGTCTTTTTACCTTAAGAGATTAACGTCCTAGTTCACCAAAATTTCTAACAATTAATATCATCTACAACAAAGCCATGCTCCAAACTTTCCGTAAAAGTGGACAGCATATAACTATGGTTTTTGCTCAAATGTGGCATTAAACTGTTGTTGAGAAAACAAATCATACCAAGTGATGAGTTTCTAGAATGAGAGCAAGGAGAGGGGGAGAAATAAGATAAAAACCTGAATCTCCTTTCAATTGCATTTCCACTGGCCAGCACTTTGACTCTAGCAGCTTGAGGTGATTCCTTCAAATGGTTGAATCACCATGTATTATAACGCAAGTGAAGAGACTTCCATATCATTGCACAAGCACATTTGCTAAGCAGACATATTTTTGTACTTATATGGATGCAACAAAGTAGTAAGCACATGTTTCCTTACACATGAGAAGTAATTTATGTACCTAGCTAGTGGCATTAAAAGTTAGTTAAAGGTTGGGATGCTACACATAGGAGACAAGACAGACAGTATCAATCACGTGCAAGCTTCCTTCAGGAGCTAATAAAACCATCAATACTGACAACCATATAGCGTGGAATTGGTCAAGATGCAAACATAGGAGCATATTGATCATGTAACGATAATATTTATAGACAACAAAAGGAGGAGGAATAAAAGTATTGTACTTCAAACAAATCTTTCTCTAGCCGCTCCTTCAACTGTTGCATTGATGCTGTACCACCAGCAAGCTGTAACAAAGATGAGAAGAAAAAGATCCAATCATTCCAGAAGCCAAAACCCAGTAATTTAGCAATCATGATTGTGTAAACCATAAGCACCCCACAAAGCACCATCTGAACACAAACAGAATATCCGAATGCTTGAAACAATTAAGGCAAGAGATCCATGCATCCCAAGAACTCCCCATATTTATGATTTGCCAAGGTGCTTATGTAGATCCTTCCTTTCTAGATTGTAGTTAGTAACATGATTATCTTTCACCATACACTTACTGCATGGAATTTTAAAAGGGAAGTCTTTTTGTCATCTTTGGCTGAAAGGCAACTATTATGAAAAAATAAATACCACTTATTTTAATCTGAAAAATTAATTGAGACACTTAATCAACAATAGTGATATGTAGTACTTCAGATAAAAAGAGGGGGGTGTTGAAGGGAAGAGGGGAAAAATGTTGAGAAGTTTGCATAAATAGTTGTCCACCATGTAAGAATTCAGAAATTAAAGGGAAGGAAAAACGGAAATCACAATGTGTTACCAGTATACTGCTAAACAGTTCTCTCCGAATGTCCACATCACACTTGTTAATGCTTTCCAAAACCTGTGAAAGGAATAAAAAGATAGTAAATGGAAGTTGGAGAGGAGAAACCCAATTACTTTTATGTCCAAGAAAGGAACAAATTATACAGATAAATTTTTACCATTTGTGGCAAACCACGGATGTAAGAAGTGATTTCCGCAAAATTCTCCATTCCGGGAATTGTCTGACATACAGATTCAGAAGAAGCATAGCCAAAAGATGCTTAAAGAAAACTTCCCAACATAAACATTTCAAAAATTCAGTGAATAAATGTGAATTCACAATTAGCAGATCATTTAAAAGTATTTTAGATTCAGTGAGTAAACTCAAACAAAGGTAGCCCTAAACATCAGGGATTGATGATTCACGGTAACATTCAAAGCTTCTTTGCAATTACATGAGCATGTTACAACTTAAAACCCGTGGAGCTTTCAAGTTAGGAAACAGATAACCATAAAAACCTCTGAATTCATGTACAAGCATATTCAGAAATATTCCCCATCACTCACTAACAGAAGAGATTATGCATACTTCAGCTTACTTCTTAGGGTTCGATTCTTGATTGACCATCCGCAGAAAAGCTTATGAGTTAGTCAAAAACAATTCTGGATTACATGTCAGATTTTCTAATAAATATAGGTTAAAATAAGTAAGCCACAAACCTGAACCAGAGATGGGCTGAATAAAACATCTGGAATCTTGAATTTATCAGCTCCTATTTCGATAGTCCTGATTAGCATTTGGATATGCAAATGAGAATTCAAATAACAAACAGAAGCAATGCAGTTGAAAAGCTAACCATAATATATCAAACTGAGGTATATCGAATTGTAAGGAGCTTACTGCCCATCAGGAAGCTCATATGAAGTCATTGGAATATTTGAGTATGCTGCCTCTGTAATTTTGTAGTTGAGATACAGAGAAGTGTTATAAAAGAGTAGAAACATTATGTACTTGAAGCATCAAAGCGTAAACAACATTTCAAAGGTTTTATGCGCAGCATCCATGACACAATCAACACAATGAACCAAGAGCACATAATTGTTATATTCAGCAAAGCAGAAGAGTGATTCATCATAATTTGCTAAGGGTATCAATTACCCCCTTTGCATACAAATTTGCTGAAATTCAAATCACAGTTTTAAGAAAGCCAAGCTATCTTGCTTAGAAATTTTGTTTTCCCCCAAACGCGAAATAATAAATCCGCTTTGAACTATGTTCCTAAAACCTCATAATTCCATTTATCATATAATGCTGATAGAGACCAATCAGCCAAGTAAATTGGGAACAGGCTTAAATCACATGATATAAAAATAGTTATCAAAAATTACTAGAAGTCAATCATCTCACTCTCTCACGTATTAGAAAATGGTAAACAACCTGTCTCATACTATTTACTTAAATTTGTCATTGGGCGTAAGCCTGTGTTCAAAAAGCTCTAGGACATCAAATCATTTCAGGCAAGTAAAGATGGCATTAAACTTCACACTTTTCGCCCAGCATGACATATTGAGAAGGACCATAATTTTGGTAAATACGAAGTTTCGGTTTACGCCTGACAAAATGATAAAACCAGAAAAAAATCCAAAACATTGGCCCCCATAACACAGTAAAAGCTGCAGAAGCACTTGCAAAACTATAATGCCACAATGGGAAAATAAAACCTGCAAATGTTAAAAGGCAGTTACAGGTCTCTGTGATATGACCTTAAACTACAGCATTGTCATGACTCTGGACAGAATTGCTGAAAATACTTGCCATAATCAGCACTGACACTGTTTCAAGAATTATAGAAACCAATTGAAATGACTGCATTATCAGGTTATTTAACACCATAATACTATTTAGTCCCTTTGGTTTGACTTTTCCCAGTACAGTTCAACTATTAAGAACATAGTTATAAAGGCCCCCACATTATGAAAGAAAAGGAAAAATACCATCATATGGTGTATCAGGGGCTCGACACACGCATTCCTTGATATCACTTGCTATTACCCTCTACATTGAAAAAGATCAGGATCCAAATAAGTTCAGACGTCAGCACATGTGTACAACATTTCATCTCTACAAAGAGGAACATTAAGCTAAGTAGAATGCCTGTGAGTAGAGCTTGTAGCTTTCAGTTGTATTTGGAAAATCCAGATCCACTATCTGTAAGGTTAAGAAAATGAATTTGGAATGTCAAGATGAATGTACAGAGAATAACTTCACATAAGAATTGTCTTTAAATGAAAACAAAAATATGTCCAGAAAGAGAAACAATAGGACTACTTCCATCAAAGAAGCAAAAAGTAGAAAAGGATATTTGGAAAATCAGGATCCACAATTTTGAGGTTCAGGAAATGAATATGAAAACTTCAAAGCAAGATGTGCTATACAATCTCCTAAATAACCTCATATGGGCAAATGGAATGATGTTAAACATAGCATCTTCAGTAATTAGAAAATCTATGGTGATTATTATTTGCTGAAAATTCAAATTCTGATCTTGATTCCTCGAATTCAACAGATACTACTGCCGAGAAAGTGCTTTTATGTGTGGTGGGACTGTTGGCAGCTCTTATTAAAAGATCAATTAGAACCTTTGAACCTATTGGCAAACGGTGCTCAGATATTTCAAGACATGAAGAGTTTGATAAGGGGAGAAGATAAGAGAGTAGAAGATGAAGAAAAGTGAAAGGAAGTGGATGCTTTGGCACACCATAAAGTGACACTACTGAACAACAAATAGAAACACTTAAACAGCAAGCTGAAAAAAACTGAACAATAAATCAGAACACAAGAATAGCAGGCTGAAGCAACAGGACAACAGGCTAAAATAACAGCACAGGGAGCTGAAAAGATTAACCAGCAACTACTAAGGGTTACGGAACTTGTTGGCTCAAAACTTGATGATATTCTTGGTGTTGAGGAAACAACAAACCAAGTTGATGCAGATACTGTTATAGTGGGTGATGAAGGTGAAGTAGATTTAAATGAAGATGCAAAATTAACATAGTATATGAATAAAGGAGAAGCTGTGAGTGCCTTTGCAAAGTCAAAATTCAACAATGATGGCAAGTTAATGCTTCTGAATACAACAAACAACAATACTTCTGTTCTTGATGCCTATGTTGTAGAGAAGCCATGTGTTTGTGGAACCATCTAAAAATACAACTGTCAAGGCAAATTTTACCATAAATGGCCAATATGTGAAGCTATGCTCAGAAGATGGTACATTGCATGTTTGGAATATCACCACAAGTAACGAGGTGGCATGTTGGAAAAACTACATAGGAATTACATTCTCTTTGAAGCAAGGGCAGTAGTATAGAGGGGGGGGGGGGGGGGTGTGGGGGTGTAAAAAAGGAAGACATGCTTGACATCAATTAGTTGTCGAGATTGATTCTCATCAAGTTAGAGAGAATGATGCAAAATAAAGACAAAAGTTATTACTTAGTTTTCCTTATAAAAAAGGAAAAATATTTCTACTTTATTTTGGCTTTATTAGTTTTGGGTCAAGTTTATTAACGAATAACGAGAATCTTTACTAAATAGGATCCTATTCATATTTTAAATTTTAGTAGGTTTTCTTATTCCACTAGAATTAGGTTCCGAGAATATCTTTTTATCTATATGTAATCAACCTTTCAAAGAAAAAAACACAAGCGTGAATTTTCTCTACAAACTTTGGATTTCCAAGTAGAAGAAATGTCGTTTTATTCTAAGAGTAATTCTTAGTTTCACATCCTAAAGGCGATTCCTAGAACTACTCATTATTGAGTTCTCTCGTAAAATCCCAGCAATTGTAACTAAAAATTTCCAACATCCTTAATCTGAATCTTCAACAGCCTATACTTAAATTGCAACAACTTATTCAGATCTCAAACTAAAAATTCTAGCCAGCTCAGCAAATTTCAGCAGCCCAAAATTCCTAATTTTTTGTAAGTTCTAGCTACTAATTTGTTATCTCTTCCATTCGTCGTATATCATGGTGAGGATGCAGTTCATAGTTAGCACTCCCACTAGGAGAAAAATATGAAGAAAAAAAAAAGTAGTGGAATAGAATCACCAGAACAGAAGCAATACTTGCTCCTCTGGGAATGCAGGTTAATATTGACCAAAATCATCTTGTCAAATTTTAGGAATACTCTGTTGGAAATGACGTACTAATTCTCAAATTTGTCCATCTTTCCTACAAATGTTATCAAGTTATCTACCACGAGGATATAATGACTTGTAAAAGTTCACAATTTCTTCCAAATAAAATGACAAAGAAAAGGGGATGATAATCATATCTTGCTTAACACAAGTAGAAATATATATGTTTTAAGCATACCTGAAAATCTCCTGGGCGTATTTCTTTTCTCTTGAAAGAGTACCTGGGTTTTATCTAAAATAAAAAGTATAAGATCATCTTCCAGAGAAAATCATATCCCATTTAACCAGCCTCTAGGTATATATGCTCATCAATGGTCACTCACCTTTATACCTTTGCTCTCTAAACTTTTCATCAGGCAATCAGTAAGAAATTCTCCTCCAACAGGAGTACTAGTCACTGCCTACAAAAGAAAATTAGTGAGAGGAAAAACTGCCAATTTTGACACTGACCAATAAGTCCATGTATCCCAAAGTTCAAATAATATAAAACAGGAATTTACATATTTTCTTGATTGGATGAAGAGAGGTACCTTTTGAAGGACATAACCATCGTGTACAGGGGCAATTGTTGTTGATCCTCCACCACTGGCAATAACATTACAAAATTAAGAGTGTATAAATAAAGATTAATGGTTTTAAAAGTTTTAAGGGTTTTACATTGTCTACAAAGCAATAAACTCTAGAAACAATGGTGGTAAACATCCTACCAATCAACAACTAGTGAGGTAGCGCGTCCGGACGCAAAAGATGTGAGAACCTGGGATTTTAAATGTGTTAGTGACAGCAAACCATTATCAAAAGTTGTTAGGATAGGACATGGAAAATAAGTATGTCATCAGTTATATAATCAGTATAATCATCAGTTATATAATCAGTATAATACAAGTTGGAGATATAGATAAAGGATGGACTAGGGAAATACAGCATTTTTGGCCAAGAATAAGGCAGGAACATTGTACTTTTCAAACATAATCTCGGCTGTCCTGTCATATATGTGACAATCACCATCATTAGCAAATAACAGAGCAGAATGATAATATGGTTTAATCCTTCCTTCACACCTCTATCATAACCATAATGAATGACAGATCCTACAAATACTGCTAAGTGGAATTAATAATGAAAGAAGGAATATAAAGTATTGGATGTGGCAACAAAATCACCTTTCTCTCTGTTGCTGAATGTTGGTTGAGGGTTCTGCAAGTAGCATTGGATGCTCCTTAGGATCAACTAGTAGACATGTCCTAACGTACATAACAACAAATTGATCACCAAGAAACACATAATAATTCGAGAAGAAATAAAATTAACATAAACTGAATACCAAGTCTTTGCTCTTCTCTTCACAATTACCTGAGAGCATGGTCCCATATACTATCAGCAATATCCCAGTCAACAACAACTCCATCCTTTAAAGGAGACAGTACCTAATGAAAAAGCAGACCAAACAACAAAACCACAAAACTGTAATGTCTCACATTGAGATGAAGTTAAGGGGAAAAATAAAAAAGAAGACAAAAAATTTAGAAATAGCGAACCTCCATATGATCGCGGCGAAATCCTAAGGACTGTGATCCCACAAATAGTTTGCGGTTTAGCTTAGGCTTGTCAGAATCCTTGGCATCGTTCTTAGCATCCTTCTCGTTATTGGCAGGCTCATCAACTTCCATTGTATCGATTGACCCCACAACCTTTATTAAAAAAGTTTAAGAGAGAAATTAAAACACGAATGAAAGTTCAAAAATTGACACTTAAAACATAGAAAGAAACAGAAACATTAGACACAGAGAGGGAGACTGACCGAAGGGAAAACTGCCTTAGGAGAATCCTCGCCGGCATAACCGGCCTTGCAAGTGTGAGAACCCAGGTCAATTACTATAGCTGATACTTCGTCTGTTGTTCACAGAAACACACGCAAGAATTGAATTTTTTAGGATTAAGAATTGAATTTGTACAAAAGGCATTGTGGAGATTTGTTCACTTACCACCTCCATACATTGTTGATAGCGAGTGAGATCGAAATGAGCGTATTAGGGTTTTAGGAGTGACCGCGGACAGGTTATGGGTTTAGCTAAATTTTAGATTTTGATCTGGTGAAAACAATTTGGATGACGAGAATGGTGTACCGTAAAGGGGTCTCAGGCTACTATGCTAGGCTGCTAAAGACAGCAATCTCTGTGTTGAACTAAGCTACGGTCCGCTGCTGACGTCTCCTGTAAACGTTCAAGAGTCACCGAAGTGAAATTGCATAACTTATCTATTTAATGTGTTCTGTTTTAATTTTATTTGTCTTGATGTGGTTATAATGCTTTGCCCAACATGAACAAGCATAAGATTAATAAGATTGTGGTTTTTTATAGGTAATATTTGAACTCTCTTATGCTATAGCAAATCATCATTATTATCATCACCTAGTCTGAAATTTCGTAATGAAGTGGAGTTTGGAGAGATCTGATAGTACGCAACCTTACCCTTACATAATAAAGAAGCTGTTTCCGGTGAACCTATATGCAAATGAGACAATATAAAGATAATGCAAGGTACAAAAACAATGTACCCTTTACTATAAAATCCTTTAGTATAAATTTTATGAAAATCATGATCCATACCAGTCCATTTTAATGTCTACTTTTACAACCATGCTCTATTAGCGGAATAAAAAAAATAAAATAGAAACCATGTGCGTTAATGAAAATTCATAGATTTATTTGATATTATTAGTCATTCTAAGCTTTACCAAGTTATGTAAATAATTCCAAGCTTTTCCAAGTTATCTCTTATGGATTGCTCTTCTTTTAATTGCTTACACTTGTAATTGTCTAGATCTTATACTTAGATTTCCCTTAAATCCCAGGCCTATTGGATGGAATGTTAACTTGAATGTCCTTGGATAGTATCTCTAAATTTCCTTTTAATAGTGTGTATGGAGTTACTAGGCTCACTTACCATAGTACTTAATGTTTGACTATCCATTTATGAAACTTAGACGTTAAATCTAAGAAAAATGCATTCTAAATTTAATTATATTAATAATAGGAAGTAAATTGTTTCTATAATTTACTTCTGACGATCCATTATATGATGTTATTGAACCTCCTCTATCACCCCATTGTCCCTCTTGTAATAATACAATGAGTATTTTTAAGATATATGTTTTGACATTATTTATTAATTGAACATATAAGATATTAGTTAGATATTGACTTGGATTCAAAAGGAGGTATTTAGATAATGGTTCAGTTATGATAAAATTTTATTTTAAGTGGGACTCTTCGTTGAAGTGGGACTCTCAACATTTGAAGAATTGTTCATATCTCCTATCTACTATTGATGTCTATTTCTATCGTAAGTGTGCGGTGATAGAGTGGAAGTTAATTTCTAATATAAGTAAGTGATAACAGATGAGTGGTGTGTGTGTGGCACTTGGAGGGACGTGCGGGCATTAAAGTGACGTTGGGTATGGAGCTTTTGCAGAAGGTTTTTGTGCGGCAGTGTTTTTGGAGTATTGGTGCACGTCTATATTTGTTGAGGTTAGCATGAGTCGGTCGTGTTATTGGGCGTAAAATTCTTTTCACGGGAAGTGAGGTTGAGAGATAGTATCAAGGGTTGAGTGGTGTCGGCTCAATAAAGTCTTAAGTAAATCTATTATACTTTCGTGAAAGTGATTAAGCTGGGTGAAGCCCCGCGGACGTAAGTAAAGTGTGCCGAACTGCGTTACCAAATTTCAGGTGATTTTACATTTGGGTTTTGCTTGATTTTATTTTGTTAGTGCCAAATAAGTTTGCGGAAAGTTTACGAAATAATTAACCCCCTTTTAGTTTTTCAAGTATCATACAAGTTTTTTTGAAAACAAAATTTAGAAATACCTTTGAATATGTTCAAAGTTATCAGTTAAACAAATATGTGATAATTGCAATGCAATTAAAAGGCCGTTTAGCTCCATTTATGTTTTTCTAATGTGGTTTTTAATTTTTAGTTTTTAGTTTCCGTTTTTTTTTAAACATAAAACTATTTGGTTGTTAATAGCATATAGTTTTTATTTAATGATAATAATTACATATTAGATAAAAAAATTAAGATATATTATTTTTAATTAATTAAATTTATTTTATTTTGTTGCGTAATATTTATTAATATATTATTAGCAAAAGTTATTATATTTTATTAAAATAAGTAATTTAATAATTAATATTTATTTATTTTAATATATTTTTAATTATTAAATCAACATTTATTTAAATTTTATGTTTTAGAGATATCTTAAATTTAATTATATTTATTAATAATTTTTAAATTAATTTTATTTAATTTAATTATAAAATTAAAATAATCATAATTTTTAGTAATGAATAATATCAAATAATTACATATGTAACATCAAATTAAATTATTCATAATTATTAATTAATATATTATATAAATTAAAATATATTTTGCCAATAATAAAGCAGATTATGAAGAAAAACGAAAATAGAAAACAAAAATCACCTTTTATGATGAGTATCGTGCTAACATAAGTAATCATAAAGTTTCTATGCTCTATAACTACAAGTGAGGTTATTATTGAGTCTACTTGTGCACTTTTAATGTCCTTTTGACACCTTATAAGCTTTAACCTCATTTTATATGATAGGTGCTTAATTGATTATGAAATTATTACAAAACACTTGGTGATTATTGACATGAAATTACTTAACATACTTACTTTGACTTATATGTGATTTTAGGCATAATTCGAAAGCAAAAAAGCTAAAGTGAGTCGAAAGCACGGTATTCGAACCATTTTTCAAAGATTATTTTTCACTTGTCTTTATGAGCAAGAAGAAGAAAATTAAAAGACAAGAAAGATGGAAACCCAAAGAAGAAGAATCAAAGTTGCAAATGGCTATGTTGTTGCCATGTAACTATGTGAATTTAATGGTCTACGAATAAAACAATTGGAGAAAGCAACCAGCAGCTCAACAGATAGGAAGCACGTCAAGGCCAAAATGCAGCACAAAAGCAAGGAACGACTAGGAGCAAAATGCAGCGCAGCAGGTGGAAGCATGGAGAGAAAACGACGCAGCAGCAAATTGGAACGTCTGCGCTTAACACAGATGTTTGCTTTTGTCTGAGTTTAACACAAATGTAGGGAGCCTTTTAAAGATAAAATGTAGTCACACAGTAGCAAATGAGGGAGCGTAGGTTTTTAAAGGAGACATGAATAGTAGAGAGGGACCAACAAATAATTCATAAAATCATAACAGCAGCGGTAACTTAAGACAAAGAAGGGAAGCGTTGTAGGTGAGGAGTCTTTGGTTGGGGTTATTCAATGGGGGCTTAAGCATTTTTCCGAGAGAGACCCATGGAGGGGAGCTTCCCAACGTTAGTTCAAAGGCGACATCGACGTCGATGACCCGATTATGCATTCCTTTTCTTGATTTTGTTGTTTCTTTCTCTCATTAGAAATTGATTATGTTATCTTGTGTGATTGAATTGGGTATTGTGAAAAGAAGATTTTAACGCGTTAATTGAATCAATTATTTGCAAACTCATTGCTAGAATTTCGATATAATTGATAATTGTTATGTTGAAATTCATATGTAGCTACTAATGATTAGTAATCATTAGGCATCACATTACCTAGGTTAAATGACACATTGTATATGGTTATTTCCTTGATTAATCGGTTTTCCTAATTTGTAATGCTATTTCCTAATTAAATTTAGAGATCGTATCCTAGGTTAGGTTTAATTAATGATCGTATCTTGATTAAACACTACCTAAGGGAAAACTCAGGTTAATTATTAATTTGCGATTAATAGTTGCTAAGAGAGGTTAGAGAACAACAAATCAATGAAATATGTTTAATTAGGGTGTCGGTCGAGATTGAACCAAAGAATCGGGTCCTTACCGAATTCTCCACTTTTATCTTTTTTTACATGTTTTCTTTACATTGCTTTTGTTAGTATTTTAGCTTTATTTTATTTTCTTATTTCTAAAACCAACCCCCTAACCTAAACACCGATTAATTTTATTTCAACAACTTTACACACACTCTGTGTGGGATCGACCTAGACTCACTATTACTATAGTAGTAGTCTAGTTTACTTTGACTAGTGTTACGATGCATTGTCAATTTTGGCTCTGTTGCCGGGGAATGCGATGTTTTAGTTTTAGTTTGTGATTTAATTGATTTTTGTATATATTTGTTCGTAATTGGTTTCTTTTCAGTTATTTCGTGATCCTTTCTTTATTCTATTTCGTGTTTGTGATTTATATTAAAAAAATCATAGATGGAAGTAATTTTTTCTTTAATTCTTATTCTCAATCATATAACCAAGGTTGGACTGATCAACCTAACTTTAGTTATAGATGGAATAACCATCAGAATTACTTATATGATAGTTTGTGGGACACATAACAATTTATATGTGGGCCAGAAGCTTCTTGTCATAACTCAGGTACGCCTCTGGACAACTATATCAAGACCTGTAATGCTGGCTATCTTCAATTTCAACAGGGTATGCAGCAACTTAAAGAGAGGATACAACAACTTCAACCGAATACCCTACAATTCCAGCAAGATAAAAGGCAATCTTGGTTTAGTTTCCAAGATGTGGAGAGCCAACAAAACTCAGGTACATCTCTGGAAGAATTGATGAATGTTATGATTGCTAACAATCTCTAATTTCAAAAGAGCCTACAACAATAGTTGCAATAGTTCCAGTAGGAAATGAGGCATATAATGTCTAGAAACCAGAATGTATTAAGCCAAATGGGTGAAATGGCAGCAAGGATCGACTACCTATAATCACAAACAGAAGAGAAGCAACCATATATGGAAGTTAGTGAGGAAACCTTACAGAGTGACGAGGAGCTTAAAAATTTTGAGAGAAATACTAAAGGAATTGCATGTGAAGGAGAAGTTGAGGAGGAGCTCGAGGTAGAAAAAATTATATCTTTTAGCTCGGAGGTAAGTACTGAGTTCGTAATTATTTTCGAGACTAACCCTTCACCTTTACCTAGTAGGTTGGAAGAATAAAACGAAGAAGAAAAAGGTGAAGAGTCATTCGAATTATTTCAAAAGAGCGAGGACTCTGTAGAGATGAAGAATCTTAAGATAGGGAAGACGCTGGAGGTGAACGAGTTTCAACAAGGCCTTATCCAGAAGAACCTCACGTGGAGGAGCTACATGTGACATCTGAAGATCATAATTTTGTCACATGAGGAGGAAACACGGAGTCTAGCTAGCTGCCCTAAACAAAGGCGTTTCTTGGGAGGCAGCCTAAGGAAAGTAAATTTGTTCTTTTTTCTTTATATTTCCGCATTACTTTTTTATGCATGTGTGTTTTTGAATTTGTTTATTTTACTTGTATTACGTTTTCAATCAAAATTGGAGAAAGAATAAAACAAACAAATAAACAATTTTTCATTTTCTATTGCTTCTAGGATTATATAGTTATGATCAAAGTGTGAATTGACTAGAGAATTTCATAGCAACTTTAGCATGTAATTTTATTCTTATGATTGGTCGATGTGTATTATCTTTAAAAGAGTAGTGACTAGTGGTAGACAAAGCCGATGAGGTTTTGAGCCTTATTTAACTGACACGTTAATATCAATCTCATTGTCTTTTGATAATGTGTGACCATCATGACATGTACATCCTAATTTTGCCTTAATTTCTATTCAAGACCACATTTTTATCACATGCATTAACATGGATATGATTAGGCATTCTTTGCTTTTTCGAACTACATTAGCTGTTAGACCCCGAACTTTTCTATTAAATGAGAAATCATTGGCGATTATTTATGTGTAAAGAAAAGGAGAATTCTTGAAGTTA
>JANITX010000010.1:9959858-9979001 GCA_027564395.1 Erythroxylum ulei | reverse complement strand
GTTATGATCATAAAAGGACGAATTTGGAACCGAAATGGTTATGTGAGTATTGTGATAAGAGATGTAATTCAGTATAAGAGGTATTAGAGAAAATTGAGACTGGAAATTCATAATGATTATGCATCGGAAATTCTGGATTGGTTGAGGATATATATATATGGGAAGTCTTGTGGAAAAACAAAACCATGAGGGTGCTTGGCACGAAGGCCTTGGCCTAAAGCGGACAATATCTGAAAGCGGGTGGTCTAGGCTGTTACAAAAATTCCTCGTGAATTCCTACAAGACTTTCACAAAAGCATTACTGTTACATTTGTCCAGATTTTTCAACATCCAACATCTCACACCTAACACATCTTTCTCTTATCCAATCCTTCTTATAGCACAATATCAAATTACTCTATGTTTTCCTTAATCAAAACTCATTTTAATTCATCTCAAAAACACCCAAAAAACTCATGTATATCAACAATGAAAACACATCAACGTATATCACCAAAACAAAGCATACACCTTTCATTTCTCCAACAAAATTTTCTGCACTATTTCCATACACATTTTCATCGATCTTTCTAGCTCAACATCATCTCTATAACAATATATGAATAATTACCCATCAAACATACACAAGAGTAAGACATTTACTTCAACTATTCATCACTCATGTTCATCATACATAAAACACCACTTTAAGCCATTTAACCTATAACTATTATCATATAGGCTTCATTAAACACTACCTATGAAGATTTATAAGCCACTTACTTGATTTAGCTTCAATTCTTCAAAAACAACACATAGCCCTATCTCCTAAGCATCATACGATCTTCATCTTCTAAAGGTGGTAGGGTTAGGTTCTTTAATGACAAAGTGAAGAAGAAGAAGATAGCAAAATGATAATGGTAAGTGGAGGTAAGAACAAGCTCCAACGTTAGTGAGGTGAGAAGTGATTGGAGAAAATGAAAATGGAGGAGAAGAAGAAAGCATGAGACAATCGTGAGAGACAAACAAAAATGGTCTTTTAACTTAAAAGAATGGTGGGTTTTAAGACATGGCTTGGCAAGTAACACTTGTCACTTGCCACATGTCCTATTTCTATGAATTCAAACTATGTTCTCTTATTTAACTAATCCAATCAAATCCAATTTCTACTCCAATTGTCTCCTAATTTTAATTGGAACTTGTCAATAAATCCCAAAGTCATTTATCAAATTTTCCATTGCCAATTGACAGTAAATTCTACTACCATTTATCATATATCTTGTCACTTGACATTTTTTCTAGTCCAAAAATTACCCAAATATTTAGAAAATTTTCCTAAAATTATCAAAAAAAAATCAAAATCACTAAACACACCTTCCAATTAAATTTGCAATACACATAAACCACGATTCTCAATAAAAATCACATTTCACATAAAATAATCAATTATACTCGAAATATCAATGAATGCATGTACAATCATTTTCATGTGCAAATATATCTATATTCATGTGTATGGGTATGGCATATTATGCATGAATATGAATGCATTTCTAATCTCTCAGTAGTCTCTCTTATATATACTGCTCTAGCCCTAACATGTGTAACGGGATGTTACAAAATCTCTCTTTAAAGTCACGTTGACTAGTTACTCTCTTGATAAGGCATTCCATTAGTATATTCGTAATGCTTTCTTCCTTTTGGAAGCTCTTTTTGAATTGTCCCTTCATTCATAAAGCAAACTCTTGTCTTTTCTTCACTTTCGAATTTGTGTCGGTCAGCTTTCATTTCAACAAGGATCTCCATTAATTTATCTTTCAGGGTTGGCTTATTAATTAGAGGTGTCTGGTGTTGTAAGTATTTAGTTGGAGCATGATTATCCATTCATAAGCATAAGAATTGCTCCATTTTGAATTGTATTTGTTCCTATATACTACATTATGAGGTTGATAACACATGTTCAGTCTCCTATATGATGATGTCATAGTTTGTGAAGACATATTCTGGCTCCTATAAAAATATTGTCCACTCCATCCTTCTATTGTGAGTTGTGGCTATGATAATGAATCGTAATTCTTATAATAAACCACAAAATCAAGATCAAGTAGAGAAATTCAAAAGAAAATTAAATTAGTAAGTCACAAATACAATAAGATACAATAAAAGAAAATAAATGCACAAGCAAAATAAAAATAAAAATAAAACTACATTAAATTAAATAAAACAAAAACAACTAGATTAATAGCATTCAGGCTTTCCTAATATTAAAGTTCCCAACAATGGTGCCAAAAATTTGATTGACCTATTTCGTATTAATCAATATTGTAATAAACTGTAAGTGCATGGTGTAACTGTAGCTAATACAGATAAGTATGGGTTGGTCCCCACAAAAATTATGAATACTAGTAATTACTCTCCTCCTATTATCTAACCTATAGATTGATTTTAGATTTTTAATTAAAAAATAAAAATAAAATAAGTAAAATAAAATAAGTTCCGAAATTGAATAGAGAATTCAGGAAGCACTTCGAAATTATCAATATTGAATAATTAGTGTCTAGGATTTAAATCCCCCTAAACCCTTAACAAATTGATCTTTTATCATGCAATTGTTTTGATGATTTATTGGAATGTGGAGACTCTTATGGTATGCTAGTAACTGACTTTGAGTCTATTAACAACTAATCCTATGGTTTCTAACCGAATTACTTAGGTTAAATCTTATAGGATTGTGTTACCGATTTATAAATCCCTCTATTAGGTTTGACCCTCATTGGGCATACTTATATCATCCTATCGCTAGGGTTGCAATGAACTCTTTCTAATTATCATGGATCTATTCAAACCTTGGAATTCTCAATCGCTACGTTGAAATCAGATTATGGTCTAATATTTTGGACTACTAGAACATAAATAAAAAAAAGATAATTGGATCGCAACAATCAATCAATCAATTGCATTAACAAAATAATCAATTCATGGTAAGGTATCGAAAATTCATAAAACTTAAATACTAACTATCTTAATTACACATAATTGAACATGAAATCAAGCATACATTAAAAGAAAAACAAATAGAAAACAAGTTTATAATTATAAATCTCCCTGAGTGTTTTTGTATCGAGTATTCTTGTGATGCAGAGGCATGATCTTGTATTCTGATGAATTTATTGATAATTCCTTCATGTTTTCTACTTCTCTAGACCAAATTAGCCCTTTTGGACGATCTCCATGTATGAAAATCACCTCCCCTCAGTCTCTTCCTTTCAATAGTCACCGAAAACGTCTTTTTATATTAAAAACCATGGTTTTTGGGACCTATACAGTCTGGTACACGACTGTGTATGTCCAAAACGCCTGAAAATTGCGAAAGTGCATGACCAGCACTGCTTTCAGCTTGTTGATTTTCTGTTTTACTCCACGTTTTCCTGTGAATTATTCTCCTTTAAGTTCATGGAAGCAATTATAACCTATAAACACTTGAAGTATACCAAATACACAATAAAATTATAAAATATCATGTAAAAACGCATCAAATATGAGGTAAAATTATGATCAATTATGCATCTATCAATAACTGTATGATTTATGCCAAATTGATATACACTATCACTTATATGCTTGTGTAACTGACTGTATATAACCACGCAACCTTAATTTTGCACTATAAAAGGGCATTTAAAAGGCAAAAAAGGGTATGGAGATATTAAAGAATCAAAAGAAGACAAATTCCTTTCCCTTTTTGAGAAGCTACGAGGAGCTAAACTTCATCTTTCTAGTTCAAAAGGGATATCAAAGCTGACTAACATGTTTGAGCGTTAATTAATCTAGTGATGTTGTTCTTAACTCTCTTTTGGAATTGATTTTTAATATTTTGGATTTATATATGAAAAGTTTATAAAGGCCTACTAGATTATTCATGTATGAAATCATTTCAACAATAATCATTATACTTCTAATTCACTTATGGTAAATTAATAGTCGTTAGGGATAATATAATATAAATTAAAACTATAGATGAATGGTTCCTTTTGAAGAAGAAAAAGAATACTGATGATGAGTCATGAGTTGTTAAAAAAAATCTAGTCTTTTTTGTATAATCAAGAATATAATTAATTCATTTTCTCAGGTCAAGTCTAGTAGTTGGTATTTTAAATGCAAATTAAAATGTTCAATCTTTGACATTTTCTTTGGCGTAATTACAAAAGGAAAAGAAAAAACAAATGAAAATGGATAAAATAAGATGTGCCATCGTATATTCTCCTACTTTCGTGTAAATTTGATCCTTCCTTTTCTTCCAACATCAAGCAAGCAGGCAGCTAACCTACAACCGCAGTGCACCAAACTTCTCGTGTTTACTCTATTTTGACCGTCGGATGATGGGAAAGCAGCGTATACTTAAATAGCCGCCCGATTAACAGCTCCCCCGACGCACAGACACGGCAATAGAAAAGCTTCGATCATACTTGCAATCGGAGAGATCCAAAAGTAATCTAATCGGACGGATCTACGTTATTAGGAGGAAATTGAGGAAGGGAAGTAATTTGGGCTTGTGGGGATCGTCATGGAGAAAGAAGAGGAGGTAGTAAATGATCAAGACGCTGAAGAAACAGAAGCCATTGAGCTTCTTCTCTTTCAAGTTGCTGAATGCTACGCTTACTTGGTAATTTCTTTTTCAGTACAGTGAAATGATTTTGTTTGCTTCTTTTGATTTTTGTTTGTTTGTATTTTCTATTTACCTTTTGAGAATCTAGGAACTTGAAACAAGTTATTATGGTCCTGCAGGTGACCTAAATGCTTATTATTACGATATGTAGTAAAATTAGGTGACCTGTGAGCTACGTCATGTCAATGTGGGGACCTTTTGAAATTGAATTGGTTGATAGGTTTTTTGCGGAGTCTTATGTTCATGGATGTTTTCGAAATTCATATTAATTATAGATTGGTATCTGTTTGGTGGGGGTTTCTTAATGTCAAATTGAGTAAAGTGACTTTAGTTGGGCATTATTTGTCTAAAATGGGAATCATTTAGTCGCTGCTCGGGTAGATTTTGATATAGTTGGTTAATTGTTTAAAGAAATCACTAATGCTTGCCGATGTGATGATAGAGCTTGAATTAAATATGTGTGCTTACTGTTACTAAATGCATTCCTTCGTGGGCTTGTACTCCTCAAATTGTGATGCCTTCATGAACTTCAAGGCAATTGCTTTTGTCTTCAATTGGATGATTCAGTGTTACTTCTTTCATTCACATAACACCTCTACTTGAAGAAAATGATAAGATGATGCACAACTGACTATTGTGGATGTAGTTAAAAGTGATATTTGTCCTGGTTCAGGGAAGTTACTCGTACATCTGATTTTATCTGTTAACTTTGCAGATACCACCACGAAAAAGTGTTGCTTCTTACAGGTTCTTGCTCAACTTGTCTAATTCTTCATGTTATTCATCATAATTCATTTCTGAACTACACCTTCGATATAACATTCCTGTTTTCTTCTCTTCTTGGCCTATTGTGAAGACTGAAATATGTTATATCCTATTCAAGTACAAGTTGCTGAGATGGTTTTGTCTTTGGAAGATTTTGCATTTTATCGCTGTTAGCTTGAATGAGTTTCTGAATTTGGCTCGGAGCTTAAATGATATAAAGAATGAAGACAGGGGACCTTCAGATGGTCTAAGTAAAACAAATAGCAGAAACATCTATATAACTTGAGAGATTGACAATCCTTTGATAAGCGACTTCATATGACTTGAAGTTGAAAGTTATCCTTCAAGGCTAAATTAAGGACTTGAAATCACTTTAAATATCTGCAACCTGTTACCAGTCCAATTCCTTTTTCAACTTTGCCACCCCAGAATGTGGTCAAGTTGAGATATGTTTTACACGAGTGACATGGAACCCCAATAAAATTGATCCTTATGTTTTTAGAATATTGAAAAATTTTTTTGACCCTGATGAATATTACTAAAGAGTAAAGAAGCAGAATGTGCTTGCAGTCTGAATGCTATAACAAATTCCTCTAGTTTCAAAACTGCAATTGCTAAGATACATGCACTCTCTCACTTTGCCTCCTGGCCCTATGAGCACCTTTAGGGAAGGTTTCAGAGTGACCCGCATAATATTTTGTATCTCTCATTTCCTCCGTCAGTAAAAGTGGATTAGTCAGAGGCAATGTTTACAACCATAGTTTAAATTTCAGTTTCTATTGAAGGACATAATATTATCATTGGACAATTGGAAATGATAATTTAGTATATAACCTGTGGTTTGTTCTCTATTGAGAATTTTTTTTATAAACATCTTGTTATTTAAAGTTATAGGTTTTTTTTTTGTTTTGTAGTGATAACATGAAATTAGTTTTGCATCTTTCTACATTTCAAAGATAATGGACAATTATGTAAATATAGTGATGCAAAAGAACTTAAAGCATATAAAAGAAATGAAAAAAGGAAAAATTAGTCAACCACAAGCCTTAATTTAGTGGGAAGAAGATTGGGAATTGAGTTGACAACAAAGGAAAAGGGCTGAAATTTAAATTATATTAGGATTCTTTATTAGATAAAAAATATTAGTAAGTTAAATATGTTCTTCTATTTTACATATGTTATCCTAGTTGTTTAGGACTTATAGAACTTTTATGAATTTTTATTAGAATAGGATTTAAATTTGTTAGGAACCTTTTCCTACTAGAATAAGGGTTCTAAGAACCTTTTTCTACAAAATTGAGTTTTCAATTAGAAGGTATGATGCTTTCTTCTAAGAGTGATTTTTAGACCCTATCACTCCAGTTTCCTACCTTCAATCTTTGTGTTCCTTACTAAATTCTAGCAAACCTAACCTACATTCTAGCCATTTCAAATCTTAACTTTCAGCATATTAAACCCAGAAATCCTAATCTTAAATTTCCAATAATTAAACCTTAAAATTTCAGTTCTACAAAATCTGAAATTTCAGCATTCCTAGCCAAAATCCAACCTTGAAACTTGATATTCCAGCAGCCTAATATCAGTCATATTTCCTAATTTTGTGCTTTAACTACTGGTTAATAATTCTTCTATTTGTACTACATCATCTAGAAATCCTAGATTAATCATTGTTAAAAGCACTATAGAGTTAAAAGTATGATGGCTTTCATGTGATAGTAACAAATATGGTATGAGAACTTACTTTCTTATTTCACAGAGGCTGAATTACATTTTTGTAAGGCAGTGAGTTACATTTGGTCCATGTACGAAATACAGCTCCTGTGTATCAAACTATGTTAAACATTAACGAGTTTGCTAATAAATAAGATGTACGGTTTTGACATGCCTTTAATAAATCTAAGTGAGATTGCCACTAATATTTAAAAGTTTCACTAACAGCTCAGTAAACAATGAATAATTTGGGTGACTGGCTTAATTGAATACCATATTTCATATAGTTTCTTCAAAATATCAGTTATAACACGTAATATGAATTGTTGAACTTGTTTTCATATCTTTTAGATGAATGTTTATTTGTCTAAAGTTAATTTCAGGGCTGATGAGTGGAACGTTAATAAATGGGATTGGGAAGGGACCCTTAAAGTTATTAGCAAGGGTGAAGAGTGTATTATTAGACTCGAAGATAAGACAACAGGTTATGTAACTTTTGAAATGCTATCAAGCTCATTAGCGAATGCTACTCATTGAAATGTTAAAGTTTATTTTTAATTGTTATTAGACGCAAATGAGATTTGGAATATTGTATCACGGACTTTATCTTTCTTCTGATAAACATCGACTAATTTGTCTCAGGTGAATTGTATGCCAGGGCATTCTTGAGAAAGGGGGAGCCACATCCCGTGGAATCTGTAATTGATAGCAGCAGGTCAAGTAAAGTTTAGAATGATATTGATTCTCATCATCATTGAGATTCATTCTGTCATGACATGCATGCATTATGTGAAACTAATTCTTTTAGTTTGTGAAGCCTGAAATTGCAGCTTGGGTTAGGGAGAGAGGAAATGGAAACAATATGCGACAATTGGTGTAATATCTAGATAAAATTGGTGAAAAGGAAAATAAAATTGGTGATAGAGATAGTTAAATATGCAACTAAAAGATCAATAAATACTGAATAGGTCAGGGAAGAAATCATAATCCTGAAGTTATTTTCTTAAAATCTTCCTTTAGTACTCCAATTCTGCAATCTAGCTTTCAATTAGCTTTCTTCTCAAGTTTTATGTAGACTATCTTTTGTAGTATACTCAAAGGGATGTTTTTTCTTTTGCAGATATTTTGTTCTTCGAATAGAGGAAAGCATTGGTAGGCTATTGTCGCTAACTCTCAATCTGAGTGTGATGTTACATTAATTTTGGTTGGACAGCTTTGTTCTGTATTGTGTGCCTTACTCAAGAATCCATTCATTTGCCACCGAATTTTTTGAATTGTCTGCCTCAAATAGCAAACCAGGAGACATGGAAATTGGTTCGTTTGGAGATTAAATTCAAGATTTCCCCTTTTCTCCGTAATTTTATCATCCTTTCAATATTTATTCAACTCTTAACTAAATAAAGAGTTGGCTTCCCTTTCCTCTTTGCATCAAGTAGAGAACTTTAAAGAGCTATGGTATACTCTGTTTTGAATCCGTGCTCATTGATATGAAAATATCATCCAAATGGTAATAATACTGAACTTTGTCCACCTACTTCTGGAAACTTCAGTGCTTTTTTGCTGGACAAATAGTTGTTGCTCTCCACAGCTATTGCTATGTGATTTATCACTGTCGAATAATTGTCTTTGAGGATACTACACTTACTTTTTGCGATTCAATATTACCGTGAGCAGCAGCATTAAGATCTAAAGCATTTACTGAAACCATGTGACTGGGACTTCTCAGAATTTGTTGCATTCACCATTGGGATTCTTGCTACTATTTTATCACCAACGCTGTTAATAGGACAAGCACCCTCATAGCCACTACTAAGAGTGATTCTTATGGGTTCATTATTTGAAGAATAAGCCATTTCATTTTCATTTACCTGCTGGACAATGTTCTCCTCTTGATTGTAGAACCACCGGCTTGTCTTTATTGAACTGCAGTCATTACGAAGAAGGTCGCTATTCATTGACACTGCTATATCTGTCATTGTTATTGTCAACCTTTACAATCACCATTGTTTATATTTATTGCAAACAATTAATTATAAGCTCAGTGGAATTGACATTCATTGCAATTTAGGTTCTGAAATAGTAAGTGCGAAACTACAAACTGCATGTACTATCTTGTATTACAGAGTTTTGAGGCTTATAATTCAAGCAAATTGGTATGCTTTTAGTTGAAGTTGTTCTTTAGTCATCCAATACTTGAGAAAAGTGGTTTTCCCTAAAAAATTGGTTAGAGATATATATAGATTTTGGAGTACTCAACTTCCCGTTAATTGTGACTAATTTTGTAGAACTCATAAGATATTATCCTCTGTTTTGATACTTTTACCATAAAATCTGCATTACCATATGAATTAATCTAATCTTTTAACCAACATTTTTATCTTGCTCTTATCCTCTCTGTTCTGATACTTTTACCATAAAATCTGCATTACCATATGAATTAATCTAATCTTTTAACCAACATTTTTATCTTGCTCTCAAAGTTACGAAATCTTGCTTTTTTTGTTAACATTTCTTCCATCTATTTGTTCGGTTTCCTGCTGTATTTCTTCTGATGTTTCTTTATGAAATTCATTTAGCTTTCATGCTGACCAAATATTGCAATTCATCTCATTATTCAGAACTCATGCAGGTGGTCGCATACGACGCGCTTTTATTGGCATAGGGTTTCGTGAAAGAACACAAGCCTATGACTTTCAAGCAGCCCTACATGATCACATGAAGTACTTTCTTAGCTACTTTTGCATGGTGTAATTTATCTATGCACGGTTTATATGAGTGTATGCAATTGATAGTTTTCTTCATAAATAATCATTTTAATTCCCTCTTTTCTTGAATTTTTGCTTTAAGATATCTCGATAAGAAGAAAACTGCAGAAGAGATGGAACAGCAGTTTCAGAGCACTTCCTCAGTCGATTACAGTTTAAAGGAAGGGGAGACCCTTGTACTCCAGATTAAAAATGTAAGCAGATTTGCATCATCTTTGCAAATATATAGAAATTTGTTCCATGGAAGCTTGCAGAAATATGTCTTACTAAGACTTGAGAGTCAGAATGACCAATCTTTAAAAGAAAGAAAAAGAACCTCAAAACTTTATTTTCATGGTTATCTATTTTCATGGTTAGCAGAAAAATGTTTGCAGCTCGAAATCCAAGTTTTTCGAGCAGGGCTTAAATAATCTCTCCCCAGAGGCAAAAGGTGATCGGAAAGAACCTATACTTAGTATAAGGCCACCCCCAGCACCGCTTTCATCTGTCACAACTACTCAAAATTCTCCATCAAATACGCCACCTAAAATCAGTCTTGACGGATCGCTTGAAGGGAAACTGACAAACCAGGCACAGGATGACAACAATGAGAAACATTCGGCTGACAATGATAGTACCCAAGACATAGATGATGATTTTGGGGATTTCCAGGCAGCTGGTTAATGTGGCCTATGGACTGTGCAGTTAACGATTGGAACCAAAGCTGTGAAAATACTCTTAATCTTTATAGATTGTTAAGATTACGGTGTACTGTATATGAGCTAATGAGATGTTTACTTAAGGTACTGAAACCTGCTGTAACTGAGTGATTTCTTTTATTCTTTTTCTTCCAGACAACTTTCATGCGCGACAAAGGCAAGGTTAAGCAATTTAGCTTTTGCAGATTGCAGGTTTTATAGTTAAAAGGAAAGTAGAGGCCAAAAGCTTCACCGGTTGGGTGCTAGTAGTTATTTTTGTTGGGAAACCGGGCTGGGGATCCGATCCCGGTTTTAGCGAAATAATTAGGAAATTTTTTATTAATTTTTTATTTTACAAAAATTGAAGTCTTTTTAATTTTATAAAATGATTAATACATAATTATAATAAATTATGAAGTGAAATTCATACCTTATTTTAAAGTTTGATTTGTGTGTTGTCATAACTTTTGAACCGTTTTCGAAATTAATCTATTTAACCAGTGTAATCGAGCAAATGTTTAGCCTTTAATAGTGTTCACGAAATAAGTTGAAAGAACTTTTAAACTTTTACAAAGAGGCTTAAGCAAGAAGTGTTAGGTTCATAGAGTTCAAGGCTATTTAAAATAGGTTTTGAAGGTTTTAGTAATTTAATTGAAATTAAATTCTAATTTCAATTAAACATTAATTAAAATTACAAATAATTTTAATTAAATATCAATTATGTCTAAATTAGATTTAACGTCTGATGTTGATCATTACTTATTAAATATCTCATATTTAATCATAAAGTTTTTCAAACTTTACAATCAACTCTAACTTGATTAAAATAATTTTGTTCTCTTCAACTCATTTTTATATTTAATTATAAAGTTTTTCAAACTTTACAATCAAGTCCAACTTAATTAAAATAATTTTACTCTCTTTAACTCATTATTTATATGAGACCCATTAGGTTCCCAAATATGTTGGCAATGATTACAAATTATAATTATAATTTATAATTAAAATTAGATAAATTAAATTCTCCAATTAAATAATCAATAACCATAGATCAAGATTAAAATCTAACAACGCATCATGACCACCCAAATATTCAGGAATGTTAAAGTAGTTTTGACAAACCTTTCCGTGCATGATTTTTTCGTATAATTCAATCTTTTCATCATATAATATTCCGATTAGACACATAGCATAAAATTAATGTCTACTCTATTTTGAATCTAATCATATTAGTTTGTCGTCATTAGCTATTGATTCAATTAATGACATTTGTAAACTATTTGCAAAGCGTCATTTCACCCTGGTCAAGGATTTCTCGAAATAATACTAATCGAGAATAACAGAACACTCTCCTTAATTACTTTAGAATGATGAATCATATCTTAATCACACGACTACTTCCATATAGCTCATGCTACATCCAATGACTACTAATTGACCAATCTATGATTAAATAAATCATAAGTAGTACCAAAACATAGCAATCCCTATATAAGATAGCTTTGATGACCTCAAGTCAAATGATTACTTATATAATCATCATAATGAAAATTTCATAGACATACAAGTAATGTTCAAAATGAATTTTCATATCAGGTCTGTTAAGTAAACTTGTTTTCTAACAAGCACTCACACGTTTGTTTAAGTATCTCCATAGTTTAGCCTATGAGATTGACTACTTTCTTCATAAGGAAAAGCAAAACCTGTGCTAGTCTTTTTATGTTCTATTAATGTTCAGTCTCAATAGAACAATGACTAAGAACAATTTAAGGATAATATGTAAATGCAGTATGAATATCATAATTATAATTTCATTTGTAATGCATACGTCTTCACGTAGTCCCATAACCTTTTTGAAGACATGATAAATTCACAATCATCTTCAAAACAAACTCTTTGAGTTTATCTAGAAAGTGAATGTTTCAACGTCTCATAACTTTTCAACTATACATCAAATGTATCAATAAAGACAATAGTTCCAATTAGATGTATTGTTATGAGATTTGAACCTTTTAAATTTCATCATACTCCCACTACTTATCTTAAGAACCATTCTCTTATAAGTATGCATTGAAATAAACAATTTGTTCAATAAGTCTGTAAGATTATATCCAACCTTTAGATATCTCATAATCTTTTCATTACCCAATTTAGTTATAAATTTAATGTATAATCATGCAATTGTGTACTCTCACTATTTTCTTTGAAATAATAGCCCTTACTACTATTTGGAAAGATAACTCTAATATTTCTAGTGGGTTAGGATCCCATTCAAATATAGTTGATATTGAGGTTGCTTAACAAATTAACTAAACTTAAATTAGGTAGATAACAACTTTATCAATCATATCTCATGTAACTCCCAGATCCGTTAGGTAACAACTCTTACCAAAACATATCTAATATGTTATTCCTAACCTTACCTCTAAATTCTTGTGATAATGAGTTTGGTCACCCAAATCATACAAATTTAGTTAAATAGAACCCACTATCATAAGACTAAACATTTTTTAGATAAAGCAACGTTGAGTTTACTTAACAAGCCTACAAAAAAATAGAAATCTGGTTTATTCTTACAACAATGGAAGGCAAAAATCACGTTCTTAACGTGTAAATATTTCAACGAGGGATTTTAATTTCATTCATCTCTTCAAACACAAAATTGCATGTAAAATATCACACATACAAAACTTACCGCCTGACATGCATCCAATAAATATATCAACCATATAAATAAAGTATGCATCTTATGCACTTATAATCAAATTATATGCATAAATATCAAGCTTTGTTTGATTCTAGTTATTGATCTTCACAATCTAAAATAATATTTCTAACTCTTTAGAAAAATTAAATTATATTAAACTCAATAATTCCTAAGTTAATTAAATTCTTATTCCAAATATGAATTTAATTTGATTTGAAAACAAATTTCAAATCCAATTGTAAACTATTTCCAATTATTTTGACCACTTTAATAAAATTTAATCGAAAACAATTTTCAATAAATTATGCTACTTATTATAATTTAGGAAGAAAAACTCCTTTTTCAAATTATATAAGTAGCACTTTCTAATCCAATTAGAAACTATTTCTAACCTCGTTATAAATTATTTTTCCTTAATTAGAAAATTATTTTCTAATAGTAAAAGGAAACTACTTTCAAAATTAAATAAAACACTCAAAAATGTATATTCCAACAATCATAAAAAGAAAGGCACAAAACAATGTAGGCAATGAGTTTCTTAAACCCAGTTTCTGAAAAAAATTATTTTCCACGTTCAAATCACATTCAACACAATCGCAATCATCCAACACTCAAAAACTCAAAGACAATTAGAAATCGCAAAAAATAACTAGGGAAAATTTTGTGGTTCTTAACCAAACATACTTCATGCAAGAAACCCTTTTTTATTTCAAGTGAATTGGTTTTTCAGACTCAAGACAAGTTTTAGAGTTCTATATTCTAATATGAACTTTTTAGATTTTTAGGTTTATAATATGAACTTTTCATAGTCAAATTCAATTCCAAAATTACATGATCGATAACAATCAAATAATTTAACCAAATTATGGAATTAAACCTGGCTTTCATACTATTGATGGGAAATTGGGCTAGGAATCTAATCCTAACATCAGCAAAATAATTACAAAACTTTTTGGTAATTT
Source organism: Erythroxylum ulei (assembly GCA_027564395.1). Lineage (NCBI taxonomy): Eukaryota > Viridiplantae > Streptophyta > Magnoliopsida > Malpighiales > Erythroxylaceae > Erythroxylum > Erythroxylum ulei. The sequence goes on along the minus strand of JANITX010000010.1, from coordinate 9,964,770 downwards.
TTGATTTCCCAAAAATCAAGATCTCTTTAATTTTATAAAATGATTAACACATAATTATAATAAATCATGAATCGAAATTCGTACCTTATTCTGAAAGTTGATCTTTGTCTTGATGTATTCCTTAAACTGTTTTTGAAACCAATCCGACTCAACCACCGTAACAGCACAAATGTCTGGCCTCCAACGGTATTTGTATAATTAGTTGAGAAAACTCTGTAACTCTTATATAGAGGGTTAAGTAAGAAGTGTTAGCTCCATAGAGCTCAAGCCTATTTATAATAATTTTTGGACGTTTTAGTAATTTAATTGAAATTAAATTCTAATTTAAATTAAACTTTAATTAGAATTAAACCAATTACGTCCAAAATAGATTCAATATCTCATATTGATCCTTATTTATTAAATATCTCATATTTAATCATAAAGTTTCCCAAACTTTATAACCAAGTCCAACTTGATTAAAATAACTTTGCTCTCTTCAACCTATTCTTTATGCGAGACCCATTAGGTTCCCAAATATGTTAGCAATGATTACAAATTATAATTCTTATTCATAATTAGAATTAGAGAAATTAAAACTTCTTTTAATTTATCTTTAATTCTCCAATTGAATAATCTACAATCATTGATTAAAATTGACGTCTAGCAATGCATTGTGACCACCCAAATATTTAGGAATGTCTAAATGGTTTTGATTAACCTTTCCATGAATGATTTTTTCGTATAATTCAATCCTTTCATCATATTATGTTCCGATTAGATATAGAGCATGAAGTTAATGTCTACTTTATTTTGACTCCAATCATTTTAGTTCTCCGCCATTAGCTATTGATTTAATTAACGAAATTTGTAAACTATTTACAAAGCGTTGTTCCACCTTGGCCAAAGATTTCTTGAATCAATAATAATCGAGAACAACGGAACGTTTTCCCTAATTACTTTAGGGCAATGAATCCTATCTTAATCACATAACTACCTCCATACAGTTCATATTATATCCAATGACTACCGATTGACCGACCTATGACTAAATGGGTCATAAGTAGTATCAAACATAGTAATCCCTATACAAGATAACTTTGGTAACTTTAAGTCAAAGGATTAATTATACAATTATCACAATGAGTATTCCATAGACATACGAGTAAAGTTCAAAATGGATTTCTCATATCGATTTTGTTAAGTGAATTTGTTCTCTAACAAACACCCACATATTTGTTTAAGTATCACCATACTTTGACTTATGAAATTGACTACTTCCTTCATAAGGAAAAACAAAATGTGTGCTAGTTTTTTCGTATTCTATTAATGTTCAGTCTTAACATAACAATAACTAAGAACAATTTAGGGATAATATATAAATTCAGTATGAATCTGATAATTATAATTTCATTTGTAATGTATAATTATCCCATGAAATTTATCATATACATCTAAACATATACAAAATAAATAATGCCTTAAATAATTGTCACTAAACTACAACCAAACTGATTAAAAACATAATCAAAATCAAACGATTCATAAAATTGTTTGGTTGTAACGCTTAAACCAACAATTTTATGAATCATTTGATTTTAATTATGTTTTTAAGTTATGTTTTTTTAGAAAATAAAATATATTTGATTTCTAATATTAATATAATTATAATTTTATTGCTTATAATATAAAAATTAAAATAAGTTAAAATTTTAACTTAGATTAAATTTTTTTACTAAATTTAAAAATAAAAAATAAAACATTATAGTAAAAAACAAAGAACCTTACTCATTTAGAAGCAAACCCACCAAATTTGGAACATTAAAAACAGTCCAATTAATTAAATTGAATTTTAATGTTCTTTTCTTCCTCTTAAAGTATAAAGAAAAAACCACTAAAAATCAATAGAATTTAGTCAGATTGTTTCTAAGTTCCTAATTTTGGTGGTTTTGCTTCTAAATGGCTAGCAGATTGGCTCCCAATTATATTAATTTCAATGCTCTTTTCTTCTTCATAAAAAACACAAAGAAAAATACCTTTTTTAAGGATAGGAACAGATGGAATGAACCATGTATAGAATAGAGGAACACTGGAAATATCTCACGATGCTAAACTAACAACGTTAGTTAGAGTAGGTGTATTAGATAGGGTTAGCTTGATTGTCCATGCCATAATAAGTAAATAAAAAGTGTTTTGCAATGTTTGAAGATCAGTAATAAGAATGAATTTGATCGAAAGTGTGATTTACACATCAACGTTTTACAAAACGTTTAAACAAGTTTTTATAGTTATCTTTAATGTCACTTTAAGCCTTAACATTGGAGCCATCATCAACTTGGTCCCTCTTGGTTGTTGATAAACATTGGAGCCTTCATCAACTTGGTCCCTCTTAGTTGTTGATAAACATTGGAGCCTTCATCAACTTGGTCCCTCTCAGTTGTTAATAAACAATGGACCCTTCATCAACTTGGTATTTTCAGTTGTCTTGTTATTGTGGATTAAATGCTATAATAAGGACATCCTATAGTGAAAGAAATTTAGGAAGAATATTTTATGTGTTATTATTACCAGATAAGCTTAGTTTAGCTATGTTATTTTTTTTCACTTATAACTTTGTTTGCATGAGTTGAAAATTAAAGACAAACATGGGATTAGATAATGTTTGACTATGGGCCAAGTTCATGTGTAGGTTTTTGCAATAATAACATCATTTCTTTAAATAAATTCATTTTATGTTGTTTAACTATTTTTCTTGGGAATTGCTTAATTTTTTCTTAGCATAATGAATCATCATTGATAGTGATGTCAATATAATTCAAAGACTAAGGAGAGACACTACTAAATTAAAATGTCAAATTTTAATGCTTAGAAATCATATGGTGTTGGAGTAGTTAAAGAAATTCAAATATGTAAGGAAGCTATTAAAAGGATAAAAATTGAAGAACAAATATGGAAAATAAAAATTGAAGAAAATGTGGAGAAATTAGAGAAAGAGATTAAGGTTGTGGTTAATGAGAGCAAGATATTGAAGAATTTGTTATTGATCTATTTACTACTATATTTACTAGTAATTTCTATATTTATCATGTATTTGTTCTATTTAAATTAATAGAACAAATAAGGGGAAAAAGAAATTAAAGAAAAGACAAAGAAACTAGAGAATGAGGTTAAGGTTATGGTTAATGAGAATAAGATATTAAAGAACTTGTTTTCATATTTATTACTATTTTTGCTAGTGAATGCTATATTCAAATGTTTGAGAAAGTTTTAAAAAGTTGAAGACTTAGAAACAAAAGAGGAGAAAGAAATTGAATAAAAGATGAAGAAAATGATGAATGAAATTAAGGTTGTGATTAATGAGAACAAGATGTTGAAGAATTGTTATTGAATTATCTACTACTACTTTTGCTAGTGATTTCTATATTTATCCTATTTAAAGCAACATATAAATATGTAGGATCATTTTAACTTTGTAAAGTATGTAAGATCAATTAAATATATCCGGAAGATGTGATGGTATGCTTAAAATTCTCATATGTATTATGATCTATCTTATTAGATCTTAATCTTATCATAATTAGGGTTGCAATTAAAGATGAAATGAAGTTATAGAATTAAAGATGAATTTGAAATCAAGTTATAGAAAAAAAGTACTTATGATTTTTTGGAACATTAAAGGCTTTAATAAGCCTAAAAAAGGTCAAGCTGTTAAGGATCTTTTAATGAAAAAGAAACTAGTTTTGCTAGGGCTTCTGAAAATAAGAATAAAAACTTGTAAACTTCACAATGTTATGAAATTTTTGGGAAAAAGCTTGAAGTATGGATCAAACCATGACTACCATTACAATGGTAGAATCTTTTTTACCTATAATACTTAAAAAGTTACAAGTCCCAGTGATTAAAACCTCGGATCAATTTATTCACCTCAAGTGCAAACTCTTTGAGATAAGGAATGAGACGGAATTATAATCATTTATGTAGGTAATTTTGAATTTTAGAGAGCTAAGCTATGAAAGGAGCTTGTCTCTATTCATTCATCTATAAATAAGCCTTGGTTAATTACAAATGACTTGAGCTATATAATACATCCCTCAGAAGGTCAGGGAGACAAAATTAATACATCAAACCTTGGCAGATAATTGGAGGGTGCTATTACCAAGTTATAAGTGACTGATCTCAGATTCTCTGGTTGGTTCTACACTTAGAGTAACAAACAACATGGAGTTTTTGTTAGGACCCGATCTCGAGACCGGACCCCAACCGGAAAAAAGCTGAAAACAAAGCGAACTTATCGAATCAAAACGAACCGACTCGGCAAAACAGAGAACAAATTTGCGGAAACGGAAATCATAAAGCGGAAACAAACGCCAAAGCGGAAATCGAAGGAACGGATTTCGAAGTGAAGCGAATCGAAAAAGAAATCGAAATCGAAGCAAACAAAGTCCGACATCCAGGTAACAAAACTTTTTGAAAATCCTAGCGTGTTGCGTTGGAAACCTTAGACTAATCCAATCCGAAAAAATCCGGTATAAATTTTTTCTCATCTTATTCATTCCTTTTCATCTTTAATCAATCTCATTCAAATCAAACAAAAATCCATACAAGTTCCCTTTTTGGAAATTCATCCATTAACCAAAATCTTATCTCATCTTTAACAAAACTTAACTCATCTATAGTAAAACTTAATCTCATCCTTAATAAAACGTAATCTTATTCTAATTCTTTTCTGGACATAAAAAAATTTCGGCAGCATAACGGTTGCATTTCATACAACCCAAAAATCTGCAAAAGCTTAAACACACTTCTAATATCCCAAAACCAAACTCCAACTCATCGGACCTCCCGTCCGAAAATTCAAACACAAACAACGCAATTCTATACCTAACACTTCAATAATTCTCATTCATAATCATATGCAAGTCCCATTATTCAA
>JANITX010000010.1:9896770-9909489 GCA_027564395.1 Erythroxylum ulei | reverse complement strand
AAACCCCCTTTTTAATTGCTTTAATTGCATAATTCGACTTTAGGCTAGTTTTAAAAATCAATTTCCCACGGTTCCAACGAGAGAGACGACCCGAGGTTCAGCTTGCTGCAATCTTGGAATTAATTATTTTTGACCGGTTTCCAAAGTCGATTTCTAAATCGAACGACAGAGCCGCGATCAGTGTGTCTGTGAACTCGATCATGAAGCAAAGGAACGCCAATGTAACGCCCTAAGTCCGTGGTTAGCTTAAAACCCAACACGTGGCTCAACTGGCGGGCCGTGGAGTGGGGAATATTTTTGGAGTAGTAACAACGAGACTTTTCTTGGCTGACCTTTTGCCCTGAAGCCCCGTAAAATGAAGATAAAATGTCCCGAATGACCTGAGCTTGGTCGGTGGTGGCTTCTGCGAATAAAATGAGATCATCAGCGAAAAACAGGTGAGAGATGGGGGGGCCATTCTTGCTTAGTTGGATTGGCTGCCAGTGACCGTGGTTCACCGCTTGAGAGATGAGGTGGCCCAATCTTTCCATGCAGAGGACGAAAAGATAGGGAGAGAGGGGGTCTCCTTGGCGAATGCCCCTGGAAGGGTTGAAAGTCTCACTGAGTTCGCCTTCCCAGTTGACCTGCATGGAGACCGATGAAACACACTTCATGATAAGAGAGATGAAAGAACTAGGTAGCCCAATATCTAGCAGAGTATCGTGGATGAAGTCCCAAGAGAGTTTATCATAAGCTTTTTCGAGATCCACCTTGATGGCTATGAAGCCCTTCTTCCCCGATTTTCTGCGCTTCATATGAATAATTTCCTGGGCAATGATGATGTTGTCACTAATGGATCGGCCCGACATAAAACTGCATTGGTTCGGGCTAACCAGGGTGTCAAGAAATGGTTTCAACCTGTTGATGATGATTTTGGTGAGGCCTTTATAGAGCACAGAGCACAAAGCAATAGGTCAGAATTGAGTGATCGACGTAGGGGAGGGTTGTTTGGGGATCAGGACTAGGATGGTGCGGTTCAAAGCAGTCTCCCAAACTTCATGCCTAAAAATTTGTTGGATAGAACGGACCAAGGAGGGGCCTAAAGTGTTCCATTAGGATTGAAAGAATAAAGCTGTAAAGCCATCAAACCCTGGGGCTTTGTTGGGGACCATGGTGAAGAAAGCTGTCTGGACCTCGTCGGGAAGGATAGGATTATCCAGGTCGAAAGTAACGCTAGGAGGGAAGGGGGGAAACCTACCGTGGAGGGTCATATGAACAGGGGCTGAAGTCTCGGCAGTGTAAAGAGTTTCCAAGAAGTCCTTGGCCAGGCCACGTATGGCCGCTGGATCAGAACACAGAACCCCGGATGCATCAGTTAAGGAGTCAAAGTGAAGCTTCCGTCGTTTGGCGGTAGTGATGGCATGATAATATTTGGTGTTCTTGTCGCCTTAACTAAGCCATTGGCATCTAGATTGTTGGTGCCAGCAGAGCTCCTCCTATAAGAGGACCTGTTCCAGCTCGTTTTGCAGGTGAGTTTCCAACTCATGCAGGGAATCCAAATGTTGGGTATCGAGAGAACGCTGGATTCCTGAAAGCTGAGCTAGGAGGCGTTTTTTTCCACAGGAAGATGTTGCCAAAGGTCGAGGAATCCTAGTGCTTTAAATGGTCACTCAGACGTTGGATTGCCTCACTCAAAGTGTGCAGATGGGGTTGCCAGTGGTCTGTCACGACTTGAGGGAAACCTTCGTGCGTCAGCCAAGCAGATTGAAATCGAAAAGGTCGAGCTGAGTGAGGCATTCAGGGCGATGGGAGGAAGGTTGTTAACAAAGGACCATGATCCGATTTAAGGAAGGGAAGGTGGGCAACTTTCGTGGAAGGAAACAAGGTGATCCAAGCAGGAGAACAAAAAATATGATCTAATCTAGAGAGAACACTGCCGCGACGCCACGTAAATCGAGGTCCAGTAAAGCCGGGATCCTACAGATGACAAGACTGGATACAATCTCGAAATTGGGTATTGATGGTCTGATGGTTGTGGGTGCCCCCTCGCTTATCGGCCCATTCGAGCTTGGCATTGAAGTCGCCCCCAACGAGACAAGGTAGAGTTATGACACTGGCAATCTTTCGAAGGAGCTTCCACAGGAAGGGCTGCAGAGAATAGGTAGGACTCGCGTAGATGGCTGTGAAGTTAAATGAAGTATGCCGCCAATCAATTCGTAAGTGAATGAATTGGCGATGCGCGAGGAGAATATGGACGGTGATGTCTGATTTCCATAAGAGCCAAATGTCACCAAAAAATTCGTGGGCTTCCACCCGGTAGGAATTAGGGAATTGGAGAGAGCAGATCACCTTGTGCGCCCTGTCGCCACTGATTCTCATCTTTACCAACACGACGAGCATTGGATTGTGGATCTGGACAAAGGTCTTAAAAATGGTTCGGAATTTCTTGCCTCCCGTCCCCTGGTAATTCCAAAGGAAGATAGACATAAAAACGGGATATCGAGAAGTTCAAGACCTAGTCTTAAGTGGATGCAGCCATAACCACCGGCTCAGCATTCGCTGGGAGCGGAGAGTAGTGGGCCTCCAACGGGGAGTTTGTGATGTCCATGCAATCATTTACCGAATTAAGGGCTTGAGCCGGTTTCGGAGGTATGGAAGGAGCTGGTGAAGGGCGTTGAGGGTCTGATAAGGGGGTGGTGGTGGTGGGGGTTATCTCTGCCTCCACAGTGTTGTCGACTGCATGTTCCTGTATGGCTGTGACAAGGGTATGATTGTGAATAATAAGGTCGAAATGGGAAGGAATGAGTATAACAGTGTGGTGGGAGGATGTGTGGGGTTTGGTGGAAGGCTGGGAGAGTGGGGCTGTGCTAATGGTCGGTTGGGCCAGGAGGCCTGGAGGGAGTTGGGTTTCAAGGCCTTGGGCCACGGGTGCGCGGGTTTGGGAGAGGGGCTGCGCTGGCCTGGTGAATGAATCCCTGTGCACGTGGGCTGCCCGGCCTGCTGGGCGAGGAGCAGCATTTTTGTGGTGACTCGCGTGAAAGGCGAAAGGCGCGGGCGGGGAGCTGGTTGAAGGGTCAGATTCGGCTAGGATTTGGAATCGAGATCCTCGAGACGTGTCGTCAGGGGAAGTGCTGGAGTTGTCGCGTCTTGTGATTGTTAGAGGGGCTGAAGGACGACGGCTCCTGAGTTGGACTTGGAGCCAAGGGTCGTACAACTGTTGGGTAGCGTCGGTAGAGGCTTGTGTAGATGGGTTTTCTGGAGGGAGATTTGGTGAGGGTGCAGCCGAGGGAGGTACGATGGGTGGAGCAGGAGTTTAAGGGCGGAAGGGGCAACCGGAGGTCCTGTGTCCGACACGCCCACATGAGAAACAAATTTGTGGGAGACCTTTGTAGGCGATTTTAATCTGCTCGCCATCCAGTTCCACGATAGAGCGAAGGGGTTGACTAATATTGAGATCGATGGCCACTCTAGCAAAATGGTCGTGCTGTGATTGCTGTGTTGTGGTATCAATCTTAACTGTGCGGCCGACGAGATTCCCTAGTGCGGTGAGGCTGGAGGGTTGGTAGAGCGCCGCCGACAGCTCTGGAAAGCGCACCCAGGTAACGACATGGGAGACCTGCCTAGTGGAAGGGCGGAAGGAGGGGTGCCGTGGCTGGACAGAGAGTGCGTGGCTGAAGAGGACCCACGCCCTTGAGTGAGGGCATAGACATAATCCCCTGCTTCAATAAATTTGATCATGAAGAACTCATTATCAATGTCCACGATCTTCATTGGGCCGGTGAGCTTCCACAGCAAGGAGAGGCGGTTCTTCAACATGGCATACCTAATGCGACGTCCCATGAGTTTGACAACAATGGCTTGTTCCCACTATTTGTTGAGTCGTTCATTGAAGGAGTTGGAGAGTTCAATGCCAGGTCCAAAGTCCCCAGGTACGATGTTTATGTCTCCGTCTTCAATGTCCACTGGGTCTTCAGGAGGCCATTCAGGTTGTGGTTGGGTCGGGTTTAATTGGTTAGTGACTGCTGCCCTATAATTAGGGGGAACTTATTGGGGAGATGGCTGTGGGGGCGGAGGATCTTCGTACCTTTCGTGAATGCGAACTTTTTTCACCGTATGACCAATGTGATCAGTGCGGGGATCCCCTTGTTCTGGATTGTTAGATATCCTGTTCATCAGAGAGTCGTTCATTGTTATTGCCTCTTTTTACTTTACTAGTTTACTTAACAATTATATATGTAAGATTTAATAAAATAGTGCTGAAAAAAAAAGTAACTGAAACAAATAGTAACCGAAAGAAAGGAATTAAAGCGTAAAGCTGGGGGCGTGAAAGTAACTGAAACAAATACTAACCGAAAGAAAGGAATTAAAGCGTAAAGTAGGAGGCGTGCGTATAGGATGCTTTGTTTTACTTTGATATGACGGGACACGTGCCCAAAGCAAACAATCTTTAACCAAACCGAAAACCCTAAGTAAGTCTCTATCTGTTCTTCATTGTTGTTGCAACCAAGTGGACTGTTGCTGCTGCTAGGGTTTAACAGCTCCTTCAATCAAATGGCCACGGTAGCGGTAGAGAAGAGAAAGCCAGTATTTGTGAAAGTAGAGGACCTCAAACCTGGTACAACTGGTCACAATCTCACTGTCAAAGTTGTCAGCTCCAAGGTCGTACCTGCCCATAAGCCCCGCCGCGCCTCATCGTCCCTCTCTCAACGACCTCAACCGCCCTCTCGCATCGCCGAATGCCTCGTCGGAGACGATACTGCCTCCATTGTTTTCACTGCCCGCAACGACCAAGGTTACCGTTTTCGTTTTTACGTGTTCCTTTATTAGTTTGTCTTCTTCTTTTGGGATATTGTTGATGTGAGAATGTGACCTTTGAGACCATTTGTTTAGGATTAATGTTAGAATCTTCGGACGTAGGGGAACTTTTTATATGTTTTAGTCCTTGATTTTTAAGAATGTGGTTTGATTTATCGCATGGTTGTTGTTGTTGGTAGGCTTTTCGGTTTCTAACCTGAAAAGATATGAAAAGAAACTATTTTTGAGGCAGTTGAAGTGTTAATTTGGCATGTTTAGACCAAGTATTAGGGATTTCATTGTTTGAAAGGACTTAATTAAGAACTTTTCCGGTTGTCTGTACCTTTATACTACTTTCTTTCGGAAGCAAACTTGTGTCTCGATATTGATAAGATAAAGAACAATATTTAGCAATGTAGAGAAAATATGTAACTTGGTTTAAAATCTCTTTTCTGCATGCTTTGTTTTAATGAACCATGCATTTGGAATTCACACAACAGCCGTTTGTGGTTTAATGTTTTAACCACCAGAGGGCTTGGCCAGATGGTAGGGAGGTAGGAGTGCCTTCTCATCTAATAGGTTTAGAATCTTGGTAGGTACAAGGAGATGAAGAGTGTTTGTAATTATCCCAATCTGATGTACCAAAAAAGAATAGTCCATTTTCTCGTCTGTTTTGACAAGGTGATCAGGAGTGCCTTTATGCTAGTTACTTGTTAAGTTTATTTAATCCCGGTTAATTACTTGTTACATGTAAACTCTTGGGCTTATGTTCATCTAGGCCTCAAGACTAGTTGCTTTAATCAGTGAAATTATGGTTGCTTAATTAGCTTGCACATCAATGAACTAAATTTACTCTTGCTTAGATATGCGAATTGTTTATGGGAGCTGAACTTGACTTTGACTTGCTAAAGCAGCATTTAGGAAGTTGCGATAGTGGGTTAAAGTCTTTGTTATTTGATTGCCTGTGCCATTTTCAGTTTTAGCTTCTCTAGTCTGTCTTTGTGCTAACAAAGGTTTTGATGAATGTTTTATATACAGTTGATATCATGAAGCCTGGAGCCACCGTTATTATGCGTAATGCAAAAATTGACATGTTCAAGGGATCTATGCGGCTTGCAGTTGACAAGTGGGGACGCATTGAGGCTGCAGAACCTGCAAACTTCACAGTTAAAGAAAGCAACAATCTCTCCCTGGTTGAGTATGAACTGGTTACTGTTCAAGCTTGATTAAAAGTGTATTTCTGAATCATTCAGTAGCCTAATATATGGTTACTGTTCAAGCTTGATTAAAAGTGAATATTTCTGAATCATTCAGTAGCTTAATATTATCACCTGGGTTATGAGCTATTGAGACAATTTTCAGTATGGTAGAATGTGACTTTAGCCCAGGTATGGTACAGAATTTAGTCAGTGCTTGTTGCCTGCATAATTGTCAGCTTGGGAATGATATCTGATTGATTTAGCCCAATTCTACTAGCTATTTTTCTCAAACTCAATATTATATTGTCTGTTAGCTGGTGAAGAAATGGATAATGTTATTTCATACGTAGAATGAAAAGAAATGGGGACGTCTTAGTAAACAATGTCATGGCAAATGTCAAACCTAAACAAGCAAAGCTGACGTTAGTACATCTTAAATGGCTTTGATGGCAGAATTCTGTTCACGAAAGGAAATTGCAGCAAACAGGCTTCGGCGTACAAATAGTTAAAGGCCAAGTGTACTTGAAGAACTCGAAAGAGACAACAATTATTTTAAGTTAAAATAACCTTTGTTTAATCTTGAGTTACAATATTAATATTGGGTCAATTTAAGAGTGATAGGCTCGTAGACTGGCAACATCTTTCATGAAATTAGGAAATTTGCTGAAACTTTTCATGCACTAATGTTATTTCAATGCTACTAGGCGCTTTCTTCAGGCTGAAACAATACATCATTATATGGCTGCATATTCATGCATGAGCCACCTCTTGAAACCAAAATCGTGAACAAATAGAAAAGGTGCAACTCGTAGTCAAGTACTACAACGAATTACAAAAATATTATCAACAAAAGCAAATACAAAATAGAGGAAACGAGATATCAAAAATAGTTCTTCTCGGGTCAGAATTGCCAACAAATTCTTACAGCCCTAAACACAGAAAACAGAACATCAGAATGATGACAAAAGTCTCAATATGAAATGCATAATGCAATAAATCAGAGCAGCAAGCAAAATCTAGCCGCGAAGGATGAACATAATGCTTGATGTGAGAGCAAACGCACGACTAAATTGAATGGTAGAATTATTAAAAAAAAAAATTGCAGCAAAAGTAATAACAAGAACTTGGTTCCAATGTTTTTCTATCACTTTTACTTGGCCCAACACATGTATACCAAGGAAGAATAGGAAATGCTAAATGCAATTGCCGTAAACTTAGACCCAATAATACAATATGCTCAAGTTCATTATCTATCTGGTTTAACACAACTTATTGTGTAAAGAAATAACTAACCGCTGATGCAAAAGGATACGTGCATGTGCGAAACGTGGATAGCTAATGCACTAATGAGGAGTTGTATACATGTGTCAGACATTGTTCACGTTATTCACAACCATCAATTGAAGCAAAGGTATTAGAATAATAGAAGGGCAATTCTTATAGAACTTTGCATAGACAGCTCGTTCCCCATTTCTGAATTAGCAATCTTCATTTCATAGTGGTGAACAAAATTTTAAAATTCTTAAAAATCAATTGAACGTTCATTAAATACCGTAGGTGAAAATGAATAAAACACTAGATGTCAGTATCCTTTAATAATAATGAAATAGCAGAACTGAAAAGAAACTACTACAAAGTAAAAACTAATCTTGTTCAAATCTTTTGTACATTAATCCAGTTGAACTACATCGTCATAAAGTAGTAGTGTTAGGAAGGAGAGAATGACAGGAAAGCCAGCGTAATTTATTAAGGATCTGGAAGCTTGCAAAATCAAACTCGTCCTTTCAGCAGCAGACTCAAAACTTCTAGATATTGATTTTGTACTAATACTTGCTTCAGTCCACTGATCATTCATCACACATCATCATTGCAAGCTGATTGAATAAAAAAAATCAGTATGTCCTGTAATAATCAGACTGATTCTTTTTTCCTTTTTTCAGTAGATTGAAACAAGCTAACAGCTCATGCATAGTTTACTGTGAATACGAGCGCGGATGAAAATAGATGACTTTGCAATCAATGTTTAGGCAAATGCAAATCCCACACGCAGGGTAATTCATTCTGGGTAATTCAAAACACAAAGATCACACATCTTAACTCTATTTATGCTTGTACAATAGAAATGCTCTGCCTTGTACACCGATAGGAAATCAGATACTTCCTACTTGCTTAAATGATGGGCATTAATAAATGGAGGTTGTGTCACCATTGCTTCTCCATCTTCATCTAGTCTTGACTCTTCCTACAAGATGAAAGGAGAGTAGCATGCACATACTCAACCAGTCAAATGACAAAAAGGAAATGGAAAAACCCTATGGTTTTCAAGTGATAATGGATAAAGATGGAAGAGATTGGTTATAGTTTCTGCAAATGAATTCAACATGATGCGCTGACATACTTCCCTTATGAAAAGGTGAAAAAGGCAATGTCATGAAAAGAGAGAACAACCAGGCACTCATAATGCAGTTAATACATATAGCTACTAAATTTTTCACTTCAGTGAATCTCTATAGGCATCGTAAATTGTATTCATTGGTATCTAGTTACAGATATGCACAAAAACTACCTTACTTGCAACTTAGCATGAAACACATGAAAATCAAGAGTGAAAAAAATCAAAGGAGCCCGATAAAAGGCCAAGGTTAAAACATACGGAAGCTTGAAACCAGAAGCTTATGCATAACAGTAATACACAATAGCCACAAGTGTTCGCCTGAAAATCTATTAACAAGCACAAGCAAACAAGCGAGGATATATTCAAAACTTGAATATTGAAAATCATTAGTTTTCTTAAAAAATCCACATCCTGATTTCTACTCAATTACTCCACCATTCAAAAGAAATAATTTTTCCATACACAAAACGAAGGACCAACAAATTAACCATCCAATCAAAGTTTAAAATCAAACATATATCATTTAAGCAAAATAACTCAAGTTGTGGAGAGAGATTCAAAACAGAAACTATACCCTCGGGAAGCCAGCCATAAGAGCGGCGAGAAATGGAGAGCATAGAAGTCATCAAAGCAGAAGCAGTAGCATTGTGATACGGCATCATCGATTCTACAGCGAAGCTCAATTGCGCCGGACGCCTTCAATCACCAAAAGCAAAAATTAGCGCAGTTTAACACTGCTATTATTGAATTGATACGCATTCATTCAGTGACATCGACCTGATTACGCGCTGAGAAAGAGGACTGGTCGGGGGAGCTCGCAGCGGAGGAGGCGCAGTGGAAGCTTTGGGTTTGGATGCTATGCGGCTTAACATGTGGCGGCCGGAGCTTGACCGGAAAATGGACAGGGCGGCGGACGAGGACGTCATTTTAAAATGCGCTTTCGGTGATCTAAGACCGGAACTACTAATCTATGTATAAAAATTGGGACTGTGTTTGAAATGAGTGAGTGAGGAGGAACATGGATTTTAACCACTATCAAAATCAATTAAATTAGGGTTTTAGGTGGATGGCCGAAGAGGGGAGAAGGGTAGGTTAGAATTTTTTTGGTTTATTTTTATTTTATTAAAATGTGACGTGGATTTAACATGATACATGACGTCTTACATTTAACATAACATAGACTTGTCATGTCAATTATGTTAACGGAAATTATATTTGAGAAAAAATAAAAGTTTAGTTGTTTAATTGTCACTTTCTAAGATTTGAGTCATAATTGCAAAATTGTGTAAATTTTAGTAATTAACCTAAAATTAAAAAATTTAAAATATGACTGAAATAAATTATTTTTACTTATAGAAGGATTTAAATTTTAATTAAAAATATTGTTAAATAAAAATTAATTGATTTATTTTACTTTATAAGAACTTATTAATTTATGAAAATTAGCTGATTAATTAATAAATTAATCAATTTTTAACAACAAAAATTATTAAAATAAATTAAATCAAAAAATTAAAAACTAAACTAAAAATTAAACGATTCAAAATTTTTACAATTAAACTGACCAAATTGGTAGAATTTTTCAATCGTCAGTTAAAAAGACTTTAGAATGAAAATTTAACATTATCGTCAAATCAACATTACCTAATTGTTTAGTATTGAGAAAAGTCCTCAAGATCTTTTTTTGACAAAATTGAGTTAAAGTCGACGTAATTCTTTTGATAAATTTAACTGGGAAAAATTAAATGTTTTTTTTGATAAATTTACTAGCTCACTTTTGTGATTGAACTATTGTAGAAACAATACTTATCTTTCAAATTCAAAATATTATAACTAGGCATTAACAATTTTGGAATCATAATTACTTTTTTTTCTAATATTTAAAAAACTAAATTGGAAAAATAAGATGTTTAAGGTTTAAAAAATTTAACTAATATTAGATCGTCATAAAATTGGCTAAAAATTGAACAAAATTAAATAATTTGAAATATAATTGAAAGAGAATATTCATACTCATTGAAAATTTTGAAGTTTAATTGAAAAAAAAGATTGTTAAATAAAAATTAAGTGATTTATTTTAGTTTATAAGAACTTAGTTAATAAATAAATTTATCAGTTTTAAACGATAAAAGTTATTAAAGCAAATCAAATGGAAACATTAAAAATTGAACTGAAAAGTTGAACGACTCAAGATTTTTACAATTTGACTGGTTAAATCAGATGAGTTTTTTAATTATTGTTTTTTTCAATCTTTTTTCAAAATCATGAATACCAATTAATGAAATGACAAAGCTTTATTTCTCTTTCTGTCATGATGTCGTTGTTCATTCTTAAAAACTTCTCTCTTGGTCTCACATTTAGGTTTAACCCTTATTCCTAATTCTATCTCTCAATTGTAATTATTTGTTATTATTTTACAATCATAAATCATCCATTATAATTAAAGGATTGTTGCATTATTTTAAGAAGGTGGGTTTCATTTTAGTTTTGCATTTTATTGTAGATTCCTTGCTTTAAGTTAATGGAATCATAGTCTTCTTAGTGAATGTTTCATAAGATTTCTATTAAAGGGAAGATATCATAGAAAGAGATAATGGAAAGAGAGTAACATAGGAAGAAAAAAGAAAGACAAAAATTGAAAAATCTAGAAAATAATTTTGCATTCTTTTTATAATCATTCTATGGTTATATATAATGGAGCATGCCAAATGCACCAAAAAATAAGATCTAACTTTGCACAACTAAATTTATAGTTGTGAGTAGAGATTGTATCGACAACGAGTGTGTGTGTGTAGCTTTTGTAATGAAAAGAATCGATTTTAGGATAAGGGGAGTACGAAAACAAAGTAAAATTGAAGTAATGAAAGCAAATCAAATTAAACAACATGAAAGTGAAAAAATTGATGAACGAGTTTGGAATCTGATTTTTGGGTTAATCTCAGCCTAACCACAAATAAGCATACTTAATCTTCTTGTTCTAACACCTCTTTTAGAAACTATTAACCATAAGTTAATAACAAGTTCTGTTAACTCTGGTTTTTCTTTAGGTCGTGTTTGATCAAAATAAGTTCTTTGACTAAACCTAGCTATCACACAACTTAGAATAAACTCTCTAGTTTTAATAGGACAACAACATTATAAACTAGGAAAATAGAATAATCTAGGCAACAATTGCACAAACTCGTGCCATTTAATCTATGTTATGTTATCTCTAATAATTCATCACCATTAGTTTACCATAAAGGAATTGAAAATACAACTAATGCGTATTATATTCTATATTCTAGCAATGGGTTCAAGTATAAACAATTTATTGAGAATGAGAATATTAATCATTCGTACATAAATACCCAAAATATTAAGCTAAGAATAACATCAACAATTTCTCGAGAGAGAGAGAGAATCAACAATACACAACGGAGAAATGCCCAAATGTGTTCTTCAACTTCGATTTCCCCTTCGAAGTAGAAAAAGGAAGATTAGCCCTCCATATATCCCGAAGAAGTAAGAGTTATGTCTCCTCTTATGGTCCAAAAACAATTCATGTTATGTTTGTCTGCTTAAATGTCTATTTATAGCAAAAATTAGATGTTTGGGACGATGCACAATTTGAATAAATGGCCATGCATCACAAAACACCCATTTTATGATTATACAAGGTCGTGTATCTTGTAGTTAATGTTGAATTCTTCATTTTCTTGCATTTGCTTGTCCCATCTTCACCCTAATCCATCTCCTTCACATTCCACAAAGATAAATGAGTTTGCACATCAAGAGGATGACTTAAGGAACATGCTTTTAACTCATTTTAGCTCTTATGCTTCCAACTTGTACCTAAAACCAAATATGAACCGAAATGAGTATCTTCAGAATTTCATAGCATTAATCACTAAGTGTTATGAAGTAAATGTATAATCAATTAAGCACATGTCAAGTTCTCCTACACTTAGCTTTTGACTGTCCTCGGACAAAATAACGAAATAAAAGTCACAAACCAAAACACTTCACATTTTCCATATTTCCCAAGAATAGATAGTCATAAAAAAGATAAATAACTTTCAAAACCATGGAAGAACTAAACATTAAATTCCTCTACTTATGATTAATCAACAACCATTCCCTTCAGAAATCAGGCAATCTAAGAGTAGACTTTAACAAATGTGTTTAAGAATAAGATAGATCTATAGGTACACTCAAACATCATTCATAATCAAGATATTCCACAACTTTACATATCATTTTTGTAGCACCTCACTCTCGCAAGACACGTGCCCAACATCCGTGGTGATATCCGAGTACGTACCCCACGAGGGTAGCATGCTAGAACGATCACTCAGTCAAAATTCATCACA
>JANITX010000010.1:9844840-9857934 GCA_027564395.1 Erythroxylum ulei | reverse complement strand
GGTTGGACACTCAGTAGCCTTCTCAATTGATTCCATCGTCGCTATGATAGACAGTCCATCTACTGCTGAAACAATAGCGTCTACTAATTATTACCATTCTAATTTTTATTAAGCTATTTTTATAATTTTATATGATTAAAAAAAATTTCTTACCCGTTTTAATTTTTATTAAATGCAGTGAATATTTTTATTACGCATTTGCGCAGAGATAACCTGTTAGTTATTTAAAATAACGGCGGAAGAATGACAAAAGAAGATAAAACAGGAAAATGAGGGTACGACCCGGGAGAAAGAGGCGTTTAGCCCGAAAACCCGAATCTCTTCATTTTGGGTACTCTGTCACTCTCTAGGGTTATAACAAGTTTGGCATTTGAGGTTTTAGGATTTGTAATATTAGAACCTTCAACTTCAATGGCTTCCCTCTTCAAGGTACGCGCTGTTGTTCCTCCACACGTAGTTATTAGTTCTCAATTGCCTGGCTTTCAGAAAAATTAAATTTGGTTGATGTTGTCAGGATCCAAACAAACTATCTGTGTATAGGGACAGAAGATTTCCGGGTTCTCAAGAGGAATTCGAGCATGCGCTTCTGACATCATCAACTGTTTACATTGGAAACATGTCTTTCTACACAACGGAAGAACAAATTTACGAGCTTTTCTCTCGAGCTGGAGAGATTAAGAAGATCATTATGGGATTGGATAAGAACACCAAAACTCCTTGTGGCTTTTGTTTCGTTTTGTATGTTTTATTATTCCTCACATTATGACGTGTTTTTGTTACTTGTTTTTTGATGGGTTTGGTTTTGGCTTCTATACCATGAACATTGCCTTCTTCCCCATTTCTTTTTCTTTTCTCAATCTTTTGTTAGTTTCTTTTTGGATGAGTAGGAATTCACTAATGGAGTTTTAGGTAGACTAAAACTCAAGCGCGACAATTGAAAAAGATAAAAAATAACCTTCTTGCTCATGTTCCACGTTCTTTAATTTATTGCGTGGAAATTATATGACAACCTACCAACGTCACTATAGTTTTATTTTAAACATCTGAAAGAGCTTAAATAGAGTTTTCCCTATTCTAAAGCCTGTATGATTTGGTTCTTTAGGGGAAAACATGGAAATAGGTTTTAATATTGGGGCTCTTAGTTGGTTTTTGCACTTGTGTGTTATCAGATTTTATTCTAGGGAAGACACAGAGGATGCAGTAAAATATTTAAGTGGAACTATTCTTGATGATCGTCCTATACGTGTGGATTTTGATTGGGGTTTTCAAGAAGGAAGGCAATGGGGCCGTGGTAGAAGTGGCGGACAGGTGATAGTTCTGTTCTGGCTAGCAATTGTGAACATGTTTGACCTTTTGCTTACATACATTATCTGTTTTTCCTGTATTATTACAGGTGCGTGATGAATATCGTACAGATTATGATCCTGATATCCTTTATTTACCAAGTGTTCTCAATGTTATTCATCTTGTCCTGAAGATGTGAGCAGTGTTAAAAATATTGCTGACCCACTATGAGATTGGCAATTTACCGTCTGATTGAAAATGTCCAAATGCTTAAAGCATAGATTTTCTGGACTTTCACATTCATTTTTTATGTACTATACACAAGCTGAAACTACATTTCTGTCTTCTGGAAATTGTGAGAAGTGGGATCAATCTAGAAGTATATGGACCTAGATGATGTTACAGTTCGAGTAGATCAAGTTAACAGTTATTTTCTTCCAAATGACTTTCATATGGGTTGGCAAGTGTATTTTAGACTGGTAATTGTAATCATTGTCATCTGTGCTATCTTTGGCTTACTGGGATCAATGTCTTTTTGTGGTTCTGGATTGTTTCCTTAATTTATCTAGGTCTATCTTCTATAAAACTCGGCTGATTGCATTCCTTGAATATGAATACTTCCTTCTATGTTTATTCGCATCTCTGATGATTTGGAACTGAAACTCACCTCACTAATAGACTGTAGAGTAGGCCAGATTTGCTTATTGTGCTTGTTAGTTATCCACATATTTTAAATGTCGTTGGTCTTCTTACGTTATGTTAGCACTAAAGGGGCATGATTCTATTGAGTATTTAGCTGACTTGTTTCCAATATACATGAATGAATTTCATTTTTCCTGAGATAAGCCTAACTGTTTTGCCTAGTCAGAGTTCCTTTTAAAATGGGCTGATAGCTTTGGGTTCGCACCCCATTTGCACGGACATTTAGCTACATACTACTGCTATTGACTTGTGCAGTCTAGACTAACATGGATATTTGGTATATTCAAGCTCCATTTATGAATGATTTCATTTAGTAACTGGATCATGGTTGAAATATGCTGACTTGTTGACCAATTCATCTTTGATTTAAAATCAGTTGAAAAAGTTCCACGTCTCCTTTCAGTTTTCTTAACATGTTGTACGCAGAGGTGGTTATGGAAAGTTAATTCAGCAAGAGCTAGAAGCACAAAGACAACTTGTTGATTACGGTGCTGGATCATTTGGTTCTTTCCCTCCAATTATGACATCTCATTGTAAGTTGTTGCTAGTATATGAAAATTCCACTTTATGAGTTATAATCATGTAATATGTGGTTGTGTTTGTTAATTTTCATCCAGACAGGAGTGAAAAATGAAAATCCAAAACATATTAAATGAACTATCTTGATACTTGCAACTTAACTTGCCTAGATGGAAGGCTTATTTAAGACTTTGTAAACCTTGTAAGGCTGTCAGGTCTTTGTGAATAAGCATATAGGGTTGGATAAACTCCATATGTACACAGGTAGGGGCGGTCCTCTCACTTCATATTCATTGCATCATAACTGAAGAATCTAGAGTGAAACTAAAACTAATATGTTTTCTCTAGTAAGTACAATTGATATTGGAAATGATAAGTACCACTTGAAAACAATGCTTACATACAACTAATACACTATTGGTAACAGATAGTTGCTCTTACATTTGAAACTTTAACAAACAAAGCATTGCTTGCATGGACCAAGGCTGAGTTATTCACCAAATGAGCCTGGATTGCCTTCTCTCCAAATATATATATGAACAAATATTATGAAGTTCTATCTCTAACAAAATGGGAAATTTAAAGCCATCATATGAGCAATATATTTTAAGATTGACTTTGAAAAATTGAGATTTAAATGAGAATGATATTGATGAACAAATATTAATAATATATTTTACATTGTAAAGAAAAAGAAATGCCTTATTCTTCTATACTTTTTAGATCCTTGATTTTGATTTATGGTGTTTCTTTTATTTGCAATCTATTTTCTGGTTGTATTATAGATGCCCATTTATTCTAAGTTGTAATATGATGAAGTTCAAATCTAGGAAGGCATGCTTTGTCGTTTTGTATTTTTTGTGATTATTTTAACATTTTAAAGCGTTTTTATTCTTTTATAAAGTCTAATCGAAACTATCTAGTGTGATCTCTTCCTTTACTCAAATTGATAGTCTGGGTCAGATCTGAAATTTTTAATCATGCAGATGGTAGACATGGTGGAGGCCATGGTCATGGCAATTCTCATCGTCATGTTAGAGGTTCTCTCTCTCTCTCTCTCTCTCTGTGTGTGTGTGTGTGTGTGTGTGTGTGTTTGTGTGTGTGTAGGCTTAGTAAGAGAATTATACAAAATGGGCAAATTATACATTATTGCATTGTATCGGCCTTGCTTTGACTTTAAATTGTATCAGGCTAGCTTTGATTTTTAATCTGTATCAGCCTTGCTCTGATTTTTAGACCTTTGTTATGGTCCTATAACAATTCATTCAATCTGTGACATTTTGGTGAAGCAGATTATCACCGAAAACGATACAGGGATGATGACCGACATGCACATGAAACTTCAAAAAGAAACTCAGATCATGAATCAAGGAGGAATTCTGATCCTGATTCCCGCCCGGTAACTTTTTAAGTTTAATGGATTAAAATTGTTTCCTAATCATGCCAATTTTGCAAGTGATTTCAAACCATATGGCTCCTTTTTCTGCGAATTACTGATTTGAATTCATTGGGGTGACTGCTTAGTTACCCAAAATTCTTACACACACATATATATATATGTATGTATGTATATGTATGTATGTGTGTATTTATGTATATATGTATATGTATGTATGTATGTATGTATGTATATATTTATATATCTTAAGAAATCTTACATGCAGTTGCAGAAATCATTGTTTCTTTCATGTTATAGGAGAAGAATCCTCGTTTCCGAGAGAGTGGCGACTCTGATGATGAGGATGAAGATCAGAGAAAGCAACGATCTTAGCCTACTCTTTCATTTATACTTCGTAAGGTGTTTATTATACTTATAAATTGTTGTACTGAAACCTTGGAAGGATAAAACTTTGTACTCTTTTTTGGTCTCCACGTAAATTTGACTGATGGGCCAGTACTAGAACTTTTCAAGACTATGTACAGATATGGGAGCACAAGATTGGTTTCAGATCAAACAGTCGTTTTTCTGTTTAGCATGTCCAAGCTTTTATTCCTGATATTGGAACTCTGTCAGGTTTCTAGTGACCTCGTGTTGTCTGTTTACTCGGCAAGCTTATTATCATTAATCTTCATTAACTTGTGTAGAACTGACAATGGAAATTTTACGTGGCTACATGGTCTTTTTACAATGAGGATGCGTGGAGGCAATGAGGCAATGATATATTTTATGCTAATTTTCTACGATTTTATGAAAATAGGGGTTGAAAATTGAGTTGTTGCGTGATTAAGCATACCTAATTTTTACATTTTAAAGATAAAATATGAAATCGAAGGAGCAATGGTACCAGTGGTGCTTACAAGAGAATACCAAGGCCATGAGGCTATGCCCAAGGAAGATAGTTAATGAAGCTAGAAAAGGGAATAGCTAATTCTAGGTTTAGGCACAAGCTTCTTCTATATTCCTCTTTTACATCGCATCAATGTTATAACCTAATGCAACTCGAAAGATTTTTGCGTCTACTTTACGTTTGAGTTGAACCTTGTTTGCCAATTCAATAACTATGGGCCAATCATGCACTAAGCATTGTTGGTTGCAGAGTTTTAGCATCTTGCTCCATATTAGTCCTGTGAATTGGCGCTCAAATAACAGATGATTGAGGGATTCAGGTTTTTGGTTATAGAGAGTACATTTTTGGTTGTTGAATGAGTCAAAGGGGGTTGTTTGGTAGATAGCGATCAAGCGCTATTTCAACTGATTAAAGAGTATTAGTTGTTTAAGAGCTCAAATCCTCTGTCCCCCTTCCCCTGGCCCTATTCTGGCCTCCTCTCATCTGAGTCATCCACTCATCTGGCCTTATTCTGGACCCACCTGAGTGAATGGCTCAGATGAGAGGAGGCCAAAATAGGGCCAGGGGAAGGGGCCAGAGGATCTCCCGTTGTTTGACTATGTCAAATAGCTAGTATACTTGTTAGTTAGGAGCTAATTGGGTTGACTGATTTAATTCAACCAATTATTTTTTGTAAAGTTATTTGGGAGTAGCGTTTCAGCTTATCAGCTAAAAAAAATCTTACTCAGATAATTGTGCCCTCAAACTCATTTCTTATCTTAAGCAACTAATAGCCCTTTTATTTTTTATTAGCAGTTAACTCTAATAAAAAAATATTACTCAAAGATAATAATAATAATAATTATTGTTATTGTTTATTATTATATATCCTATGTTTTTATTAGAGCTAGAAACTTAATTTCTATAAAATTAAATACCTAAAATTTAAATTCTTATAAAAATATTCATGTTCTTATAATTTTTTTAAGTAATGTTCTCATTGGTCATTTTACACATAAACAGCTAATCATAAATAACTAATTTTACCAAACATCTTTAATAAACAGCTGATATTATCCGCTGGTCAAATCAACTGATATAATTAGCTATAAGTTAATAGCTAATAAAATCAGCTAACAGCTAATACAATTAGTTGATTGCCAAACAGAGCTAAAGTATTCTTAGCCAAAGCATAAGGGATCTTTAGGTATATTGTTTAGGCACTATATAAGGTTTTCCGTTCCATAAACAAGAAGTTTTGAACATGATTTGTTAGTAAACTTGCCAGATGTGTATCTCAACCAGGTAATCCTATCTTCATTCTTGGGATTGGCTTGATAGGTAGGAATATTACCAAGATTTCTCATATAGCTCCATATAAGATCAATTGGCCATGACCATCTACATCCTTGAATGTTAGAGCTAATTTTTATGGATTCTGGAATGTTTGCCATCAGCAGTCTAGCATTAGGTTCATGTGGGGAGTCTAATATGTGCTAATTTTCATACCAAATCGGGGTTTTCTCTCCATTCCCCTTTATTACTACATTAAATTTATCTCTCTTTTTTAAAGTCTACATTAGTGTCCATGATATGTTAGTATTGACTTGAATTTTTCATAAGCCTAGCCTTTTTGAGACTTTAATGTGCATCCATTGCACTTAAAGGGATTCTTGATCTATAAAGAGCTTCTATATTATCTTTATTAACAAAACCTATTGTTTTGATAGCTTTAATCCACATTCCCACTTGGTCCTTAGGCTTACAAACTTTTGCTTCTTTGAATTTGGCCTTGTTGCTACATTTTGTAAGTTTTTAAACACTTTTTCAATGGCTTTGCATATATCGGTAGGGAGGAAGAGACGAGAGCATTAGTAAACCTACAAGTTGCAAAGAACATATTTTATTAGTTCTAATCTCCTAACAATGGTAGGAAAATTTCATCGGCTTCTAATTCTTTTGTATATTGCACCAAAGTGGAGTTGAGAATCTTTGAAGGTAAGTTTGGAGGCAACAATTGGGATCCTAACATGTTGCAAAATTAATGGTGCTAGCTGAGGCAACGAGGCAAAGAGATTGCTCTTTATTTTGTTTTGACAGAGCGACTTGATAATCTTCGAAAGTTTTGATGGCAGTTAAGGATAGCCTTCACTGATTCAATGTCCCTACAAAGCATAAAAATATTATCTAAAACTGTAAGGCTAAAAATTTTGATCTTTTTGCACTTAAAATGGTAATAAAATTTCACCATCCTTCAGCCATTGGACTTTGAATCTCTACCTAAAAGGAGAGTTATGGTCGTCGATGTAAACTCAACCATGCATTTCATACAGATCATAAACGTATAAAACACATGCATTAAACATCATATAAATAACCGTATATAGATGTTAAAACAACATCAGCGGAAGCTTAAACCAAGAGCCAATATACCTCCAGCCATTGCCTTTCCTCTTGAGATCTGAATGTGTCCGTGCAGGTTGGAGCTTCTGTCCTCTTCCAGAGCAGCTCGATGGTGTAAACTGACTGAAGCCTTGGCGAAGACAGGGACCAACCGACGTTATAAACCCAACCTGTACTTAAGTCTCTCTGGCCATCACAGAGAAGAGGAGTCGGGTAGCTAGGCAACATAAGATACTGGTAGGGCGTTACTTTTTACATGGACCATACTTAATAATAATGAGAATAAACTTACAGTGAAGGCTCAAGATTTTAATAAATTGGGTTGGTCATAGCCAGAGCTCTGCTGTGATGGTCAACTCTGATCCCAACATCCTCGATACGTGGTTGACTCAGTGCATTCGCTTTAAGTTGCTTACAATTTTTTTGACTGGACTTTCAGACACGACAATCTCCTTTTTACACGTTTTATGAACAAGAACTTGTTCTGCTTCAATCCTTAAACATTGGCACGTAGATGATGCCGAAAAATCAAATGCTACAGCATTCCTTCTCAAATCCAAGGCCATTAGAGATGATTCTTTCGCAAAAGAAGCTTTATCAATTTGAAGGTAAGAAATCCCGAGATCTTTTGACAACCCTTCATCCCTTGTTTTCTGGTCTTCCTTTTCACAGCCTGCAAAAGGGTGGTTGTCTATCATATGCAGTCTTCCTTTTGACACAATTTATTTAGAGAGTACGCTCACATCAATTTATTATGTTGTCTATCTTGTTTGGTGTATGATTTTTAAGACAAACTTTCCAGGCTAATATCCTATAGCATACCAGAACGTCGAGGTTTTTCCAGAACAACATAGGAATTCTTCAAATCTGGAATCTGACATGATATCTTATCCACGTATGGTTGCTGGAACTCCTGTAGATGAAAAATTTAAATGGATAAAAAAATTTAAATGGTGAAGGCATGAAGACAGAATTCCCCCATTGATCGTTGAATCTGGACCGTGGACATTCCCAGGCTGTCCAACTAAATCAACCAAATACTCCCTGCAAAAGGTAAGCATGTCTATATGATGAACAATAAACCTAAGGTACAAATTGCAAGAGCTGCAAACCACTATATGAGCATGAAGTGCTTTTTTAAGTTCAATTACAATGACACTTTCTATTTAATACAAATTCTTAAAGACTTGTAGAATTAGAAAGATATAGGAGATCGTATTCCAAAATTTGAAACAATGCCCAGAAACTTAGCACACACACTTGCAGAATAAATATGTGTCAGCAAAGAGTGTTGAAAGTTTTTTTTTAATTCAGAATTAATTGAATAGTGAAACCATCCAACCTTGAAAATTGTCTATCGTCTTCAATCTTCACAAGGCAAGATGACTGGTGATCTGCTACACAATAGTGGCAACCTCGAGCTATTTGACATGGTAAGCCTGTTTAATCTGCCAATTTTTGCAGACCAATGCATAACGAGTTATCCTTCATAAATCTCACCCTTGGACTAAGATAAGTGACGACCTAGGTATGAATGTAGAGGTCAACACACAGGGATAAAGTTCACGCAGTTGCTCCATAATATGAAGATAAATTAATGATTAGGTTGTCGACTCCTCAAAATAAATTTTGATTCTCTAACTTCTTGTAAAAATTGTAGAACCAAGTCAAATTTTTAGAAAACTAGACATTAGTTTCTTAATTTCAACTAATGAAATAAAGTGGGGGTATTTAATTAATTAACTAATTAACTAACATTAACAAGAAATCAAAATAAATCAACTGAATATAAAAGTAAGAAATTCAAGATTACTTAACTTCAATTCAAGGGAAGGATCTCATTAAATTGTAACATTGATTGTTGGTCTCAAAAAAATAATTATCACAATTCAAACAGTTAGTTTAAAACATATTAGGATAACCATAATAAGTCTTTAATTTTTCTAAATTAATTGGTTCAAACTTAGCATCTAATCTAAAACTTACCATAAACTGATTGGGTATGATAGCACTCTATATCAATTAAATGATAGCAATAATCTTAGTGAAAAAGACTAAACTCTAAATTAAATAAATGAGATAACAACAACTATTCAACTTAGTTTTCTTGTTTATCATAAGCTAAATATGTAAATTCATAAATAACACTCCATATCAATCCTTCATGACAATTACAGATCATTGAATTCATGAATAGTTATAGAATAATCAATATCAAATTAATTTGTCATATTAATTATTTATGAAATGTAAGAATATAAAACAAGAAATACTTGAATTAAAACATAAATATAAGTTTAGAACAAAACCTCACAAGATTATAACTAGAGTTTTGAATCCATTTAAATCAAAATAATTGAGTTTAGTCACACATGCCTTAAGTTTCAACACCAAAGATAGATGAAAGATAAAAGATTGAGAGAAAAATCATAAGAATAAAAAAAGAGAAAGTTAGAGAGGAGAAAGACGTCTCTCTCTCTCTCTTTCCTACTCAAACTTATTTTTCTTCTATCTTGTAAAGATTCCTATCCAAAACAAATTCAAATCCTTACATAATAAGGATAAAATAAATTTTCTAAATAAATTTCAACTCTTGAAGTGAATTTGACATTTTCATGATTTTCATTAATAATGCTCTGATTTGATGCAATCTCCATCTCCTAAAACAAAAGTAACATTAATTTTTCTATTTAAGCACTAAAATATATCCAAGAAAAAAAAGATAATTCCAATTTCCTCATAACAAAATAACATTTTATCAAATTCTCTCACATCATACTCTTGGCCTTAAGCATACATCAATTTTCTCATAACAACCTCTCATCTCTTTTCATGTTATCTAGAAGTATCAAAAAACTAAATCATATTGAAGGTTTAAGATAAAATAACAATCGAGAGAATAAATATTCATAGAATACATTGCTAGAATTAAAATATAGCATCTCATCAATTCCATCAAAATCAAATAGAACAAGACTTTACACGTTTTCATGGATCAAATCATTCGAACTGATCCACGCAAGTTTCAACTTAAATCAGTTCAAAATTCACTTTATTAAAATAAAATCATTTTCAATCACCTCTTTTTTTTTTAACTTTTTAACTTTTTTCTCTTTATTTATTTTTTAACAAGACATCAAAGAGGATATTTCTTTTCTCCCCCTATCTATAAAAAATAAAAAATCAAAATAACACAACTTGAATCAATTAATTTACTTTTCATGGAAATAGTCAAAATCTTATGCAAATAAGTGTTAAATAATTCCTTCAATTTTGGGGTTCAAAATCTTTAAGACATCAAGAAGAAGAAGAGTAAAAGTGGCTTGTAACAAGGATATTATGCAAGAAAAAAAGGTAAGACTCAAATTAGTTTATAGGAATAAAAAGTAAAATAGGTTTGTTTAGGTCTAAAATGTTTATCCTAAGTGTCCTTATCATCTTTATAAGGACCGGGGGCTCCATAAATCATAGGTAGAGTCAACTTTGGTTGTGTACTACTATTGGTGTGAATAAAGCAGAAGCATGGAAAAGGGAAAGGCAAGCGACAGCAGTTAAAACGTGGTTTGGTTGATACAACAAAACGCTCACCCATTGAGTCCAGATCTTCTGTCCAGTTTTACTTCGTCTTATTCTGTCTCATAGAATCTCAGTCATTTATTTTGCGAACTCCATGCGGGGCCTACATAAATAAATGACTGAGATTTATTGGACACAATAAGACACCATAATATTGGACAGAGGATCTGGACTCTCACCCATTATCCTTTAACAAAATACCCTAATTGGACAACGATAGACTCGAGGCTTCCCCCTTTTGCGTCGTCATTTTTGTATTAACGACATAGCTTTAACTTGCTCTTTATGTAGTAGTTTTAGTATTAATAGAGTTGTTTCAGTATATTAAGCGGTTTTTGTGGCAAACCCCTTCTTATGTTAACCCCTTAATTTATTAATATTTTTTAATTTCTAAAAAAAATCAACAAAAAGGGCACAATTGTAATTTCAAATATTAAATTTTGCCTGATAGAACAAAACACTAGTCTATGGTAGCTTTTTCATTTTCAGATGATCAACCAATTACCAAACAACTTCAAAAGCATTTTGACCTATCAAACAGCTAAATATAATCAGTCAAAAAAATGGATGATCAGCTATTAACCAAACGAACCTAAATGCCATCACTTTATGAGAATAACACCTGAAAATTAGACTATCACTTCAAATGTGGGTGGTTTGAGCATGCCATTTGTGTTTCTTGTGGTTTTTTCTTTTTGCCAAAGCTCCACAGAAAAGTCTAACTAAGAATTCATCTGTATCTCTAATTTCATTTTGCATTTTAACTTTACTAAAATTAGTGCTAGAAATGAAGACAAGCATTTATTAAGATTATTTAAACATTCTATGAAACATTAATATGATATAGGCTAAGTTGTTGGCCATTTATTAGGAATCCACAAAAAGTTAATTTCATTAGGATCTAAGTCACTACTAATACCTTTCTTAAAAACGAGATGTTACGTGATATCATATATAACGACAACAGGCTTTACTTGAAGTGCAACTCAAAGCTTTAAGAAACTTTAGCATGTTTTAAGAAATTTCCTTTTTCTTTTGGTAATTAATGTTTGAGAACTTGTTGTGCTTGTGCAGATGTTTAAGGATAAAAAGTAAAGCAGAAATTTGAGAAAACTAGTGAATTTTGGAAGATCCTGCTATTAAACATGCTATGTCAGCATCATCATTTAACAGTATAAACAGTGTGTTTCTCTGATTTAATTGTCAGGTACATATAGAGACAACGCTTAATTGATGTTACTGAGATCTACAACCAGATGAATAGGGAAAAGCAGAAAAGGTTTTTTAAGCTTGTTATCTTGTCATTCTTCTATTGATGTCCATCATTACAAGAAAATTGTCTAATAGCAACGGAAAATTACCGACGGAATAGTAATTGTATGGAAATGGCAACGAAAATTTTTGTACCGTCGCTATTTTACACAAATATTGCGACGGAAAAGATTTTCGTTGCCATATTTGGAGGGAAATATTCGTGAAAAATAGTAGCGACGGAACAATACCGATGCATGTATTTCTGTGGGTAAATTGGGACAGAATTTCATATTCGGTCGGTAAAGTTGTCGTGGAGAGGAAATGTTTGGCGACGAAAATATTCTGTCGGTATTTTTAAACATCGTCGTTTAATTATGTTCAGCTGTGGTTTTAATTTAGGCGTTCCATCTCATCTTCTCCGGCGTTGACCGTCTGTCGTCATCTCCTCTAGCACTTCCGAAGGTAAGCCGTGGGTTGAAGATTTTGTTCATGTTTGTTTGGACTGATTTAATTGCATATGTTTCTTTATTTGGGTTTGATTGTTCTTGTGTTAGTGTTTTGCATGTAAATAATGGGAAGATTTATTTAATTTGTGTTTAGATAGGGCAGAAATTTTTTTGCACTCAAGGTGTTCGATGGAATGCTTAATTATTATCTTTAACATTCTCTAATGGGTTCATGTATATTTTTCTCTTGTGAATGACTAACTTCTGAATATCATATAATTTTGAGATCTTGAATATTTTGTGAATGTAGATTTAGGGTTTGATTTACATTAGTAGGAATATCCTAACTCATTTAGCATATCAAATCATTCTTAAATCTAATAGACTTAAATCATTCACATTTCTTCTAAAATGTTAGAGATATATTCCCTCTTTTACTTTGAATCACAAATTAATGATAAGAAAATAAATAAACAATAAAAGGAAAAGTAGTATTTGATTTCAAGAGCCAAAGCTCTTACCAAATAATGTGAACTTTAGTATGAAAATAACCTAAAACTTGGATCATAAGAAATTAAAAAACCCTAAGTTCGTCTTCAAATCTAGTATGGAAAGTAGATTTTAACCACACCTATTGATTAGA
>JANITX010000010.1:9794162-9808269 GCA_027564395.1 Erythroxylum ulei | reverse complement strand
TCGCATCTGAGAAGAGAGAAGAGAGAAAAGAGACTCGACAATGGAGGCTTTCTGAGAACTGTGAGAAGAGAGAAGAGAGGAGAGAAGATGAGACAAACACGTTTGGAATCAAATAACCGGTTATCAAATAACCGGTTCGTATAAAAAACAGCCGGTTCTCTGATAAACCGGCCGGTTTTTATATTAAAGGGTTATTAACTAAAACCGAATCGGACACATGGCCGGTTCAGACTACTTCCGATCGGACTGGCCGGTCCAGTCCGATTTTTAAACCCTTGCAAATTTCAATTATGTATTGACTATCGAGAATTCTTAAATCTTGTACTTCTCAACTAATTATCATGAATTCTCTACCAAATGAATTTCAAGACTTCTAGAATTGGGCCCCTTTCACTTTGGGGCCAAATAGGCTTTATTTATTTTAAACTATTAACAATTGTCCCTGTATATATTTGGTTGAGCAAACCAAACATATGATAAAAATTCCTCTGATTTCCTAACTAGAATTCAAACTCTAAAACTTGTATGGCTCTTTAAATTCATAAGTTAAGCCAAGTAATGTCATCTATGGGAAGTACATTAAATATCAAACATTCTTAAATATCAAACCTTTTTTTTACAGATAATAACTATAAGATCTAAAGATTACATTAGGATCTTTTCAAATTTCAAATCCTTATTTGCTACAAAATATAGTAAATCTCTTTAAATTATTACCTTTTACTATTCAATTAGGATTCGATGGTTTCTATGTTATAAAAGCTTCTTGTTACTTCTCCACTTTTTACCTTAGCTATTAAATAGTCTTTTATTTATTTTTCTAACACCCACGTTCTTCTCTTGCGATTTCTGTAACTATGGCTTCTTCTCACAATGCCTCTTCTTCTCCTTAATAGATTTTGTTGAGCTAAATGCTACCAATGCATGTGTCTAATTTCATCATATTCTAAAATCCCTATAAATTTTTCTAATTCCATTTCTTTTGTATGTTGTTAAACTTAAAGTGGTCTCCATTCCATCTAAGCACCTTCCCCTATCAATTCTATCATTCAAAATCCTATTTTTAGCATTGTTGGATGTTGTCCATACTTTGACCATGAATATGACCTTCCTCTTACTATTGGGACTACCTTGCCTATAGATGTTTCTCATCCATCGCTCCCTTATTTAGGAGAAAAAAGTAAGTCATATTTCCACTAGAATTTACTTTATTGTAGGCTCTTAAATACTTAAAACCTTAGCTTAGGAATTTAAACCAGTAGGCTACATAGGTAGACAGGTTATAGTCATCATATCACTCATCTTAGAAGAAGCAAGGTCTCCTTCAACTAATAGCTCTTTCCATGAATCCTATTAAGTATCAACCTAATCTTGTGTTTATGATTATGAAAATTTGTAGTCCTTTGTGTAATTTATTTATCATCCCTTTTGGGCTTGCTTTTATTTCTTTAAAAGACATTTTTTTCTTGATTGGATTGCACGTTATCGAAGACAATTTTTTTTGTTTGTTTGAAGAAACGCCTACTTAAGATTCTAGAATTTTTAAATGTTATTCTTACTCTGGATTAATGAAGAACTATGCTTCTTCGAGAACTTTTGCATCTGAAGAAGAACATGTGAAATTCATTTGAGTTCTTCTAAATCAATTTGTCTTTTTCCTCGTTAATAATAAACTTAGCTTAAAATTCCTTCATTTTTGTAAAGTAATAGCTTCCAGTAAATTTTTCCTTAGGTTTTTTTTTAGGGTTTTTATAGAGAAATTAGAGGAGACACCTTTCTAATCTTCCTTTGCAATGCCTACATCTGTGTGTCATTTGTTCAGCTTTGTACTTTTGCTTATTTCCATAAGATTAGGGATAAAGACTGTCCAACTTATTCTAACCACAAATTTCTTGATTTTCTTAACTTTCAATTGTGTGCCAATTTTTGTAGTAAGTCTCACAAAGACATACTTAGTATCTTGTTTTCTCTGAAGTCCCGATCTATAAATCAATTGAATCCTTCTGGAGACTTCTCCAAAAGACCTTATTGGTTAAAAATCATCAAAACTTCTGAGTCCTTCTATTTGGCTATCAATCAAAAGCTTTTCTTAGTTTATAATAACCCTAGAGTTTTCATTTTCGATGGTGACAAAGCCCTATAACCCAACCCTTCTATTACAGTCTTAGGTTTTATAATATCTCCCTTACTTTGGTGTAGGCAACTCAGCCAATCTTTAGGAATTCCTATGGCTATACGTTTCTTAGACTATCTAGTAAGAGTGCCTTTTGAAGCAAGTGTTATAAATGACAAATTCCTTTGGAAATTTTCGATCACTATTGATTGAAGCTTACACTCCTGATGGCTTAAAAGCTTTAGAGTTTAGTCCTTTAGTCTGATTCAACACTTCTCAAAGATATTCCACTATACCTGTGCCCTCTTAATTTCAAAGAATTCTCCTAAATTTTATTTATTTAAAGATTTTAAAATCTTAGATGTTGAAAGCAAAGAAGAAAAGCTACCCTTCTTCTTAGAAAGAAGAAGCTCCTAATCCTCTTTGTAAAAGAAACCTCAAAGAGTAGTCATCAACATCTTCTAGTTCTCAAAGAACCAACTCTTAAGTTCTTTCTTATTTTGAGGTGGTTTTACTTCGATAATGGCTTTTTCTTTATTCTTATTCAATTTAATTCCTCTACTATGGACCAAAAATCCTAATAAACTCCCTTCTCTTGCTTAAAAAGTACACTTTAAAGGATTCGACTTAAATTTGTGCATTATTGAAAAGCTTCTTGTAAACCCTTGGTATGATCTACAGTTCACAACAATGCCATCTATGTAAACTTCCAATGTATTTCCTATCAAGTTATGAAAAATGGCATTTATGGACCTCTAGTATGTGGAACATTCTTTAACTTAAAGGCATTACAACCTACTTAAATGTCCCAATTGATCCTGGACATCTAAAATCCATTTTAGAACTATCATTTTTGGCTATAAAAATTCAACTGTAACCCCAAAAAATCTATGAATGAGAATAAAGAATGTCCAACCATCATATCAATTAAAGAATCTGGAACTAGCTTCATATAAACATCCTTAGGAGTGGCTACATTTCAATCTAATAAATTTACATAGATTCTTATTTTTCCATTTTTCTTAATTATACAGACAACATTCGCCAACCACTCACTATACCTAGCTCGTCTAATAAATCGTATTTACATAGTTTTCAAGTTTCTTCTTTGACCTTCAACTCGACTTCTTTTGGCCATATCCTAGAAGGTTGATGATGAGGCAAAATTCTAGCTTTATTAGAAATCTTATACACCGTCATCAATCATTTACACTTCTTAGAAGAGGAATCCACACTCTTTGCGTTAGATTTACCAAATGATGCTGGAAGCTTTATGTAACATCCCGTTTCCATCCAAAGGGTTAGAACCCTAAAAATGTGGTACATGTGAGATCAATCAAAGAAATTGGAACAACACATCTCATGCTCATGCATTACATAAGGTGAACATGTACATGAATAGTGAATCATTGCACATAACAATAATTGTACATGCATTCATTGACATTCCGAGTATAATTGTTAATCAATGTGATTATTATTGTGAATTGTGATTTTTTTTGGTATTGGAAAATTGAATTGGAAAGTATAATTGTCGATTTAGAATTTTTGGAGAAATTTCGAAAAAATTCGAGGTAATTTCTGGACTAGAAAAAATGCCAAGTGGCAAGACAATTATTAACTGGCAGTAGAATTTACTGTCCAATGGCATTAGAAATTTTGATAAATGACCTTAGGATTATTGACAAGTGTCATTAAAAATTGGGAGGCAATTGGATTAGAAATTGGAGACAAGATGGACTAGTTATTAAATTGGGCCAAATGGGATCATAAGAAAGTGACAAGTGGCAGTGACAAGTGTCACTACCACTTACCACACACCCTCATCCACATTTTTCTCCACTTGAAAGACCACAAAATGGATTTGTCTTCATTGTTAGCTCTTGCTTTCTCCATTTTTGTGGCTCCCTCTTCTTCCTTTCTTCTCCTTCCTTCATGAGTTCTTGTCTCCCCACATGGAACCTTGCTCTATCTTTCATTTTCTAATTCTATCTTATGGTTTCTTCAATTTGTCACAAGGAACACCTAGCTTTACCATCTTGAAATGATGATCAAGTGATGCTTGGAGCTAGGGTTGAGTGAGATTTGAAGAGCTTGGAAGCTAAATGCTATCCATTCCTTCACCCATATAATAAAAATAAGCTTGAGTATAGATCTTAGCCATGCATTTCTATTAGGTACAGTTCCAATCACAAAGCTTATCAATGCTTTCATCCTTTTAGCAATCACATATATATTGCTAGAAATGTTGTCTTTGATGAACAACAATTTCCA
The DNA here is from genome assembly GCA_027564395.1 of Erythroxylum ulei. Lineage (NCBI taxonomy): Eukaryota > Viridiplantae > Streptophyta > Magnoliopsida > Malpighiales > Erythroxylaceae > Erythroxylum > Erythroxylum ulei. Next base: position 9,803,882 of record JANITX010000010.1, on the reverse strand, counting down.
TATCTTAAATTAATTGAGCAACTATCGTCCTTATCATCTTCCAGCCCCACTATTTCTATCTCCCTCTCTCTCACTCTCACTCTTTCATAAGTAGCATCAGAGGTGCACACTCCTAGTTTGTTTCAAAATCCTCTCACCCCTCAGTGTCCCAATTTGTCCACATCTACTACTCCACCCAATAATATATCCCTTTAATATACTTCATCTCCTAACTCACTTACAGAGTCATCATCAGTCAACACTTCTCACTCCCCGACATCGAATACTACTCCTCCTTGTTCCCTTACACCGCCACCACATCTTAAACACCTATAGCCCTCAACCACCAGCATTCCATGACTACTAGAGCCCATACATAATCTTTAAAACCTCTTAGACGCCTCGGTTATAAAGCTCTCGCACTTATAAGATACCCTTTTCCTCTTACTACCGTATAGAAAAAGAGTTATCTTACTTTAATAAAGCCTTTAAACTTCCTCAGTGGTGTGCTGCTATGGAAGCAAAATATCAGGCTCTTTTAGAAAATAACAAATCGGACTTAATGCCACATTAGCACTTACATATGGTTGGCCTTTGAAACAACAAGACGTTAATAACGTTTTCCTTAATGACGAGCTTTCAGAAAATGTTTTCATTGACAACCATAAGGTTTTACAGACTCCCAATTTCTTGATCATGTATACCACCCGAAGAAGACTTCATATGATCTTAAGCAAGTATCGAGGGCATGGTTCACTAAATTAAAGGAATTTCTTCTCCAATATGGTTTTCGGAGCTGTTACTCAGATTCATATTTATTTGTTCGTTATCACAATTCTTCACTTACGTACCTTCTGCAGTATGTTGACGACATAGTGGTCTCAGGTAATAACTGTGAATCCATAAATGCATTCATTCATGACCTTAACGTAACCTTCTCACTAAAGGATTTAGGAGAGCTTCACTATTTTCTTGGCGTTGAGGTTCAACATCTTCCTGGTGGTCTTTGCCTATCTCAATCTAAGTATATTGGGGACCTTTTCCAGTGAAATAAGATGAATAATGCTAAGCCTGTCTCTTCTCTAGCAAAAAGTGGTTCTCAACTCACAGTCTCAGGGGAAGACTTGACTGATCCTAACCTATATAGTAAGATGAATAATGCTAAGTCTGTCTCTTCTCTAGCAAAAAGTGGTTCTCAACTCACAGTCTCAAAGGAAGACATGACTGATCATAGGCTATATAGTAGTGTCATCACTGCTCTTCAATATGCAACAATACCTCGTCCTAATATTTCATATGCTATTAATAGAGCATGCCAATTTTTGAGTAAGTCTACTATCAATCACTGGCAAGCAGTCAAACGCATTCTTTGCTACCTAAAAGGAACGTTGCATTACGAGCTATAATTTCGTCCTACTAAAATATTATATTTTGGATAGCATTTGAAATTACCGAACTCAATATAATATTTTTTAAAAAGATAATTCTCATTATAATAATGCTAATCAATAGATGATATATCCACACAAAAATGCATGCTTAAAATAAACTTTTATGGCCCTTTGCTATCTTTTTCAGGCGTCAAACATCTTTAACTTTGCTTGACGCATGTAATAATAATGGATAATATATCTTGGATGCTATATGTGAGGTAGGCAATCATGATTTTGTGACTAAAATTGAAATATGGTGTAGAATTGCTTAGCAATACTGCCCTACAACGATGAAATAAATAGAATGGCCGTGAGCAGAAAGAGCTTGAAACGTCAGGATGCCGGATGCGACAAATGATGCAACTGAAATATCAATTCAAATCTCCTGTGTCGTTTTCTCTGTGCCAAAATGTTCCCAGCAACATGTAACTATACAATAACTGAGAGAGAGAAAAAATACATGGAGTGGATGTTGTTGGAACAGAGGGTATAGGAAAAAACAGACAGGTGATTTAAAGCCCTAAAATATATCTAACTGGAACAATCACTTACTTGAAGTTCATGCGGATTTATCTTTACATGCACACTGATTTCAATAAGTGTGCCACCGTTGCTCATCTGGTGTATTGGCTTGCATGTCATCTCCAAAACGAACTTGTTTTTTATATTGAAGGAAGAAGCCATGTAATTCTTCAAGAGTAGTAGCTATATCTAGTTATATCACTACTTGTTAGATGAGGTAACTCTTATAATTATATATAAAACCCTAAGCAATATGTTCATCACTTTGTTTATCAAGTTGATCTACCATATCTCAATCCTCAATTCCAATACTTTAAGCTGTTGGATTATATTTCATTATTACATATAAATCATCCTTAATTCCTATTTTTAATTGATGTGATAATATAATAATTCTAAAACACTGAATTATTATTTCATTATAATAAAAAAATCATCTTTAATTTTTATTCTTAATTAATGTACTAATTCTAATATACCATAACTATCCATGATATATGTGAGAAACTAATCATCAAACTAAGAATAGTTCTCATATCATACATTAGATGTTGAAAATATTTCATCTATAAGAAGAGCATTATACAACTCATAATTTTAAGATATTGGAATGTCTCATTCTCATATATAAATGATATTTATTTATCGTTAATGTATAAATATAACAATTCTAACACAAAAAGTAAAATAAAGCCGCAAGAGATATGGTATATCTTAACTTGGCAAGGACCTTCAATGAGATTTTCAACTTATTCTAATATTTTTGATAGTCCTCATAGGTCAGCGGCAAAAATTATAGTTAAGATCATATATTTAATATTTCTAAAATTAAAATGTTAACATGCTTGCCTGCTACTTGCTAGGCTGGGTTGTGTACAATCAAAAACTTGTAGGTTTGGAACCAAATTCATGGAGATTGAACAGCCAGAATTTGTTTCTCTAATAAGATTCCAAATATTACATAGACCAAGTAGGTAATAGAACTCAAAACTTTTATCCTGAATTGTTAGATGTTGCCACTTGCCACATCTCAATCTTATTGATCCAAAACTGCCAAGTGAGCTTAGATAAGAGACTATCCCATCCTGGAGGATAAAAACAAAGTATTGACTATTAAGCATGTGCAAAAGGGTATAGCTCATACCGAACGCTACAACTTCCTGTTAAATACTTCCCTCCTATGCTCCGATAACAGGTATGACGAAGTCGCTCACATATTCTTCCAAGACATTTACGGCAACGTTGAACAGAAATATCCCTACTGCATTGTACAAATCCATAAATTTTTACATTCGTAGAGCTCGCCATATCTACGCTTTCAGCTGCGTATAGGTTGGGATTCTTGTAAATTTTCGTCATCAATATATCAAATAGAGACAGCCTGGCCACTGCGAATTTATCGCGATTTGAAGGAGTTATTCCTTGTAAGTTGCACTGATAGACTTTTTTACGGAGATCAGCACGACCGAAGAACTTCTTATCTGAGTACTTCAGCATACAATCGTCGTACCAAATGATTGCTCTCTTGTTGGATGGACAGCGTGTTATGATCTCATTCCTCGCGTCGTCAAGACAAGTTTTGCATTGCTGATTTCTGATATTACCTGTACAAAGGGCAATCCCATGTACTGTGTCTGAGTTTGTGCCCAATGATAGTTGGCCGTAACCTGATCCAGGAACTTTAAGGGATAATGAAGTCATGAGCTGTTGCAAGTTAGTTGCAAAACCATCATTAGGGTTGTGATAAGGAGTAGAACAAATATGCATAATAGGGTTTAATATTCCATAAACAACTTGAGGAAGAAGAAGAGCAGCGAATGAGAGTAGACAAAAGGGGATTGAAAATTTTGAGAAGCGCATTTTACTTTTGTGAGGACTAGTACAAGTGACCAGTTCATGCGCTTAAATAGTAGGATTGGTGGTTACATAAGAGTCTGTTGGAGCTCGAATTCTTACTGTGTATTTAACCCAATAAATGGCTTCTACGATGCTATTTTATTCTTGTAGCCATCCTCGCCGTGTAAGGAGTAAATTTGCAACAATGGATAGCTGGACAGGTAGCTCCAAAGGCGGGAACAATTTCACTATGGAATAAGTGAAAGTATAAATGAAAAAACACCAGCAAGTAAACACACTTCGAATTATAATGAAAAAGATCTTTGCAAATACATATTGCAAGAATCCATGGGCACAAATACGTCACTCGTCGCGTAAGAACGTCGTTATCAGTTACTTGTCCGCAGAAGAATTTGAGTAATGCTAATGTCACTCGAGTTGAAATAGTGGTTGTTTCCACCACATCAAATACTACTACTTTTGCTGATATTTCTATTACAAGTAATAAGGAAAATTCCAGTTGATTCAGATTATATCTAGGTGGCTTAAAACAATGGACAATAAAATCATTTATAAAACAATTTCGAATAAACCGCTGTGTATGTTGATGTACAGTTGCATAGGTTTTTTGCGTACAATTTTCAGGGTACGATTGAGGCTTAATTTTGGTCAAAACTGGCCTTGAACCTTAAGGAACGGTAGAATAAACAACATAGTCCCCCAACCGAGTTGGTTGACAAGTTGTTCATAATGGTCTATCTCTACTTCTTGACCTCTAGTAATCTCCTCGCATGAATCACTCGCACTGCCCTTCAACTCTAGATTTTTACTCTCGATGTTGTCTTCACTCCCATTACCCATCTCTAGCATGTCAAAACTTTCCTCAAATTTGACACCCAACCTATTCATCACTTTTAGTAAAAGGAAACACGTTCTCATGAAATGAAACATCACGAGAATAAAAGAAATTAGCTTTAAAAAAGTGATAAAGCCTCCAACCTTTCTTTTCATATGGGTATCATACAAAGATACCTTGCCTACTTCTAGGCCTGAATTTATCCTTCAATATTGGATTATTATGCATATAGCACAGGTAACCAAACACTTTAAAATGTTTGTAGGATGACTTCATACCAAACAAAATCTTATGAGGTGATTGTTTGTTCGATTTAATATTCGACATTTTATTTATCAAATAAACCACATTTAAACAAACATACCTAAAAAACAAATACGTAAAGCAGCTTGAAATTGCAATGCCTTTGTTACCTATAAAATATTCCAATGCTTACATTATACCCTCCCATTTTGTTGTATGCATCTGTGCAACTAGTTTTATGAGCAATAACCTTCTCCGTAGAATTCTTGCATTAGTCCCGAGTTCAAACCCATCCCATTATTGCTCTGTATGTGTTTAATAATCTTCCTAAGTTCAGTTTTGACTAATTTGTATAAATCTATTAGGTATCAACAAGCCTTATTTTTTCTTTCAATAAATAAACCACAATAGTAATAAAATAGAGCAATTTACAACATTATTATTAGTTTGGCTAAAAAGCAGACATTGCATATATTCTTGTTCTTAAAATCTATACTAATAATATTAGGAATAAAAGATAAATGTTGACTTGACTGATGTCTAAGATATAGGTTCCAGACTGTAAAGGAGTCCACTCTCTCTGTCTTTATAATTGAATGCAGTTTTGTAGACTTAAAGCTTACCCACTTTAATCGACATCCTTGAAGAATGGTCATGTATTATACAAAGCTAATTAGTGAGCATAATTTGACAATTTAACCCAATAATCAACTAACATATGGAAGTCAAATTGTAAGTCAAACTAGGCATACAAAGGACATTAATCAAAGTCATGTTCTGACTTAACATGACTCGACCCATCATCGTCATTATATCGTTTACCCCATTTTGCAAAATCACTAGTATAGGCGCTATTATTTGACATCACACAACAAATCTGAATAACCTATCATATGATTTGATAGCCCGTTGTCCAATATCCATGTAAGGTTTTTAGAATCCTAACTAAAAAGCTTTTCGAAGTTATTATGATCCAGAATTATTAGTGACAATTGGGAAAAATGTCACCTATAGTTTTAAGCTACATGAATTTGGTGATGTTTTTGGTGACAAATATATATCGTCACTAATGGCTATTAGCCATGATTTTGGGGCTTTTAGCGACAAATTTTTTGTAGCCAAATGTCATTTCTATTGTAGTATCTACGTGTCAAACACAACACATATTGCCATAACTACTTTATTATAATAAGTCGAACCATATGGGAGTATATTTTATTGTAGTCAATTCCTTTTTTGAAGCATATTCTCTTACTACCAATCTTGTAAGGTATCCATTCATTTGATCATAATCATTTCACTAAATCTTAAAGACCCATTTATTACCAATTAGCTTCCTCCCTTGTAGTATGGTACAAGTTCCCAAATTTTATTCTTTTTAGTTGCTTGATTAAACGATGTTTTGTTTTCCTTCAGTGAAATTTCGTAATCATTGAAGTTGTCTCCTAATCCTTCATTTTTGACACTCTAAAACTCTTAAAATCTCTTAGAAAATAGAAAAAAAATATATAAAAAGGGATAATTATTAAGGACCTTAATGAGTATTGAATTAGTGGTTATGTGATAAATGTTATTTGTAGCACCATTCAGCAAATAAGATCCAATTTGACCAATTATTAGGAGAATCACCATAAAAACACCAAAAATATTCTTCCATGATTTTGTTTATTACTTCAATTTATCTGTCGATTTGTGGATAATATGTAGTAAAAAATTTCAAACTATTCCTTTGTAGTTTGATTTTTTTTTGGCCAAAAACACCTAAGAAAAGTGAATCTTTGTCACTTACAATAACTTTTGGCATTTTATAATATCTAAAATATGATCAATATATGTTATTTCTAGAGTTATGCATAGATGTTTAATAAAAACAAAGTGTGAATACTTACTAAGTTTATCCACGAACATAAAAATTATAGATTTACTTCTAGATGGAGGTAATCCCTTAACAAAATCCATGCTAATCTCTCTCTAACATTCCTCTAATATTGGTAAGTGCTACAATAGTCCCTAGTATAAGTATTGTCATATTTGTTTCTTTGGTATATCAATTATTTCTTAACATAGTTCCTTAAATCTTTTGCTAAACTCTTATAATAGAACATATGTCACACCTTTTTAATGGTTGTTGTACATCAAAATGTCCGCCTTAAGGTCTATCATAAGTCATGGATATCAACTTCTTCTTTAACTAAATTGCCAAAACTTTCTTTCAATCTACCTTCCACCTGAGTAACCCATCTTCCCAACTATAAATTCCTAAACATGCTTCTTCTACTTCTTAATAAGGTCTTCAATAGTGGTATCCCTTTCCCAGCCTTGTTTAATATCCTCAATCAGGTTGGTATGAATATGAGCTACCGCAAAGGTTAAAAGTTCAATATTGGTTACTCTAAATAAGGCATCAACTACTTTATTTTCTTTTCCATTTCTATAAATAACTTCAAAATCACTTCTCAATAATTTGTGAAGCCATATTGGGATGGTGATAATTTTTTTCTCTAATAGGTATCTGAAACTTTGATGATCTATTTGTAACTTGAAAGTTCTTATATTAAGGTAATGATGCCACTGCTTAATGACTTTAATGACTACTAAAAACTCTTTTTCATATGTTGAAAGCCTCATGTATTTATTTGTCAGTGTCTTCTTTAGGAAAGCAATAAGATGTTTGTTTTATTAAAGGACTATGCCTAGACCTATTTCACTTGCATATGACTCTATTATAAAGGGTTATGAAAAATTTGGAAGTACCAATACTAATGCAAATGTGAGGGCCTTCTTGAGTTATTCAAATGCTTTCTTTTGGTTTTCTCCCCACTCCCATTTTGTAGCAACCTGTTTCTTTAGCATCTCTATCATTGACTTAGATAAGTTTTTGTAATGTTTGATAAATCTCTTATAGCATCTAGTTCTCAACTCCTTGAATGATTGAGATATAGTTCAATTTTAAACAATCTCTACCTTTTTTGAGTTAATATCTACTTTCTAAATCCATTTAGAATAGCAAAAGTAATATATTTTTCGTGCTCCAAAAATACATTTGTGCCTTTTAGTGAAATGCTTGAGGGTATAAAGTATATTGATAATCTTTTTAAAGTGTTCCAAATATTGTTAAAATGATTGTTTTCAAATTAGGATATCATCTAAGATGACTTTTCTTAGATATAGCTTGATTATTTCATCATAGAAGGCAAGGGGTGATTAGTGTTTGATAAGAAGATTTGTTCTACATCGATTTGTTATTCATTAGGGAGAATTTTGCTACATTTATCCTAGCAGAACCCATTTACGCCATCAAAAGCTATTCACCATGTCAACATTCCGCAATAAATTAATGTTAAAAATTTTGTTATGAAAAAGTTAATAAAATACTTGTTATTTGAATGTTCCAAAATTTTAGCAATGTTAATTTTGTGATTTATCAAGTAAGACTACTTCATATGATAAGGTTGAGAATGTTAAGCTTGTATGTACTATGTTTAGGGGATTCATTAACATCCCTTGCAGCTCCTAAATATGATTGCTTCTATGTACATAAACATCCCTCACAGAATCCTATAATGTAAATAGTTGTGCAATTGTGATGTAGCTTTAACTTATCTTAATAATTATCTTATTAGTTTTGAGCTACTCCATTATATATATGTTTTCATAAAATATATATATTCAATAAATTCAAATGTGTGTATGGTAGATTTGGTCTTTTAAGATTAAGAGTAATAGGTTGTTAGTTTTGAGCTACTCCATTTGACTTTTAATTGTTATGTCTAATCACAGCTCATAACATGTCGAGATAAAGTCATTTTGATGGATATATCTATATACTATAAGTGGTAGAGATTTGGTGTAAAAAAATCATACTGTAAATATGTACATAAAAATCCGTTGCAGAAGTAGCCTTCATTCTCTAACAGACATTTCATCAAGTAGTTAGTAGTGATTTCTCAAACAAGCATGGAAGGTGGAAAAAAAAGTTGACCCATACACATCCAACAAAGAAGCACAATTCATTATTTTCCAAACACAAACACAAACAAAAACTTATACACCATAAGCAAAATACAAAACTCATATAAACTCCTAATTGTAGAAGTAAAACATAGCCCAAGAAAGAGGGCTCTTGAAAATACAAAAGAAGAACAATACCAACACAGGTAACGACACTTCTTCGATAGTGACGACCACAACAAATTGGGAAAACGTTTATTGGAAGGTAAACGAAGAGGAACTATAATGGCTAACACGAAAACAAAGAGAGGTTCGTTTGCTGTTAATAACCTAGTAGAAAACGACGTCATTTTTTTTTAATTCGGAAGAAATATACCATTTAGCGTCAATTAAAAAAACCATCACAAAATGGTGGGTCATTACTGCTGGACCCCGTTCCCGGAGCCCCAGCGATTGCTTACAGAAAACCGTAGATCGTTGGGCCCGAGTCCCGAACCCCGAGGCCAAACCCCCGGATGACCCGTCGGGACCGTCAAGAGATAATCAATTGCAGAAGCACACTTATATAAACATATATATTGCTCAAACATACATTCACAAAAGAACTCCAACTCTTCATACATTTTCGTTCCAAAAGTTCAACAATTATCATACATAACAAAGCTTAATACAAATACAATTGAGAATGCTCAATTATGATATGCTGGATGAACTATCCAAAATAGTTACTAACTTAGCACAAAAGCCTTTAACTACTGAGGAGCGCTCGATGCCTTGCAAGGATTAACCGTCGACTTGTGTTGCACCTGAGGAGGGAAATAATGGGATGAGCTACACAGCTCAGTGGCTAATATATTTATAGCCATCGGTAACTAGTACAGATTCAAGCATATGCACGGA
>JANITX010000010.1:9784047-9794062 GCA_027564395.1 Erythroxylum ulei | reverse complement strand
ATTGTAGTGTGTGATTGAAGATGTTTATGAATGAAAGTGGGCCGCCCAAATTGATTTCTGATTTTGGCATATTATGTGTGTGATCGTGGTTTCAAAAAAAAATTTATACCGAGTTTTGACTAATTGAGTGTAGTAGCATGCCACCCTCGCAGGGCACGGACTCGGATATCACCATCAATGTCGGGTTCGGGTTTTGCAAGAGTGGGGTGTTACACTTTATGGATTAATTTGTACATGGAACCTGAATAGGAATATCCCTAATCGTAATCAACTAATAGGAATCTTCTTTTTGGATCTTAGAGTAAGTTAAGTTCCTAAAAAATCTAGGATTCACTAGTATGTTATCTTACTTTTTCACTTTTTGTTATTGGGGCCTATATTAATTTCTTTAGAGAAAACAGATTTCACACAAACCGATTTCTTGAAGTTTGCTCCTCTATTAATGTTATTTTTTAAAAACCTTTACAGAGGATCTTTATCACTAAATTCATCTTTTTTTAGTTCAAGTTAAAGGTATCAGATTTTCTAGGTGTCTTGCTAGTTGCCAATTTCAAGATGGTGACACTCGAGGTGATACTTCAAATCTGGGTTTCATACATTGATAAATAAAACTTTAAGGTTCATTTCTATTCTTATCAATTTGAGCAAATTCTACTTTATAATTTCATCTTAAGATCTCCACCTTCTAATGGATGTTAAAAATTCTTTGGTCCCAATTCTTGAAGTCGGTGTTATATTTAGGAATTAAAAAAAACCATATTCCTAAATTTGTAGCTAATATCAAACAATTTTCAACTTCTTTTTGACATCTAACAATAAACGTCAATTGAATGTTAACAGTTTAGTTAGCTTCAACAAACATCATAATTCCTTTATTGATGTGAACTTGGTTCACATTCTTAAATCTCTAATATTAATTTGTCGAGTGGCTCTAAGTGTTATGATATTTATAATAGTTTGCCTATAATTTCCTCTTTCATAGGAATTGTATGCTTTAAAGACAATGTGATAAACTTTTCTTACAATATATATATATAAATTCTCCTTTATTTTGATAGTGTTAAAGGTATATTGCACTTGGGTCAATGAAGTTTGCATTTTTTAAACTTCTAGGGAAAACGTAAGTTCTAGGGATGTTGACTTTGGCTACAACCAAATCATAAGAGTTTGTCTCGGTAATATAAGCACCTAGTGAATTCTTTTTGCAGTGACCTTCTTCTCTAAGGAGATCTTAATATTCAAAGACTTTCGCTGCTAATTCATAGAAAAATTCCATGCCTTAGAAATTTTTCCTACAATTCAATATCCATCTCCTTTTGAGCTAACTTTATAGATTTAGTTTCTAGTAGTTTGATATAACATCAACTTCTTATTATCTTAAAACAAATAATAAATATATCAACATTCTTACCACTCTTGTGAGTTACTCTCGACAACTCTGCTACGCTAACTTCAGGCTCAATTCTAAAAAATTGAGTTTAAATCAATCTTTCCATTTCAGCCCAGGAGAAAATAAAATTCCTGGGTAATGATGTGCTCAATAGTGGATTAACCATCTTCACTAGGAAACAAGTGAATTATGTAGCCACAAGGATAATGATTTTCCTTATCAATCTATTCTAAATAAGCCTTGTGAAATTCTGGATGACTAAGCTATCTTAAACCAGGCTCGTGCAATTCTTGAACTTCTCTAATGAAGTCCATATTAACTTATAATCTCTTTCGTAGCGAGTGAATAATGGGATTGTGGATTACAACTACAATGTTACCTACCAAACCATATTGTGTTCCATTAGCTTCAACATCCCTATCAAATACTTGTTTGTTTTAAAGTTAGGGCCTAACTGTATGTCAAACATTACCTAGATTAATGTTAAGAGGTGTTGTAGGACTATCTTTTCTCTTGTGTGGAGGAACATATTTCTCATCTACAATGGGAATAGCTAGAAGGCAGCTACATTTTCTAACTTCTATATTACATTAAAAGCATCCTCCCTTCAGAGTTGTTTTGAGATTTATTTTGTTAAAACTGTCAAATTTTGCCCACCAAATTGCATTAGTACGGTAGATAATTTGTCAACGATATCTGTTAACACTTTGATTGCGTCGTAGAGGTCACAATTGACTTCAACTATAGAACTTCATTTGTGTAAACAACTTCGTTCTGTTGCATCAATTTCAAGTTCTCACATACATAGAAGTCAGTTGAACGCAAGCTGACTTTTAAAGATCTTCTGCCATACGTAATCCAACACCTTCATAAAATGCTAAAATATATTGAAAAAGGAAATTATTTGAATTAAACAACCAAAAATAATGCAAACTACAAAGGAATTTGAGATAATAACATGAAAATACAATATAAAGAAAGCTAGAAAAATAATAACAAAGTGTTTTTAGAGTTGTTTGTCTCTTTAGAGATTATATTGAGGTTGTATTTTATAATATATTAAATATGATGATTATCCTCTTTTCCTGCCATGGTGCTGGTGAATTTATAATATTTTTAGCCTCAAATAATTTTGTGTTGTACTACCCATTTATCTATATTTTAGCTAACAAATTGTCATTTTCTCCTTAATTTTCATGTTCTAGACTTTTGCCTCTTGTATCTGCTTAACTTCTAGCTCACTTATGCATTAATTGTTTAGAATTTTAGAATCTTGGACTTCTTAGGTGATTCTCATATGCATGAATTATCTAGCTGAATGAATTTCAAGACTTCTAGCTTTGGACTATTTTCACTTGTAGACTAAATGAATTGAATTTATTTTCAACTATTAATAATATTATATTGATTTAAATTGTAAATTATTAGATAAATATTAAGTAAGGATTACATTTTTTTGACGACTTAAAAAAATATATGTTACTTACACTTAATACCGTGTGTGACAACCTAAATTGAGCTGGGAGTTGATCCTCTGTCCCCAATTATCCTGCCCCCTGTACTCTTTGCATCCAAGCCATTCATTGGTTGCATCCAATCCATTCATTGGTTGTCAATAAATGACTTGGATGCAAGGGGTACAAGAGGGCTTAGGTAATTAGAGACAGAGGATCTCATGAAATTGAGCTCTAGAAATTAAGACTTTGTTTAGAGGATCTCATGAAATTGAGCTCTAGAAATTAAGCTTTTGTTTAATAATTTTAACTACCTTCCTCGAAATTCGCCATTCCATCACCAACGATAACCTTTTCTTTTCCCCGTCTTTTTTATTTTCGGTAAAGTCACCGTCAATAACCTTAATCATACCCAAGATTGGATTGGAAGTACTCAAGATCAAAGAAAGACAAACCACTTAGGCAACCTTGATGTTTGACAGTGACACCTCTTACAAATTTGGCAAGGAGGAACTAGACTTTTTGAACTTAAACGGCGCTGTGTCCACTTATGTCTCCACCAGTGATCTCCAAAGGTTGATTCCAGAGAATTCCACTTATGATTTACCAACAAAACAGAAGTTGATTAAAGTCTTCCATTATTGTTCTTTTGAACACTTCGTAACACACTGAGTTGATAGCTTTTGGTGGTTTATGTTGATAATATTGACATGTGAGTGTCTTATATTAGAAAAAGAGGAGAAAAAAGACTAACATATAAGTTTAATAGGCTACTCCACCTATTGCCAATTAGATTTAGAATGAAACCTTACTTGGGCTTATGTGTAGTCTAACTTTCCTTATCGTGTGAGCCCGTAAGCTTATTACAAATTTTACATGGTATCAAAGCAGGTTTAGTCTGAATTATTAATTTTCTAGTTGTCCGTCTGGATATTCAATCCCAATTGCTCGATCCGGTTACCACTGTGTTTATTTCAAATAACAATTGGATATCTAGTCCCAGTTGTATTTGAGAGGGAGTGTTGATAATACGCACATATGAATATCTCATATTTGAAAAAAAAGAGGGAAAAAAGACTAACATATAAACCTAGTAGGATACTCCACTTATTGCCAATTGGTTTTAGAATAAAACTTCACTTGAACTTGTGTGTGGTCTAACTTTCCTTCTTATGTGAATCTATAGGTTAATTTGACAGTTTCAACTTTCTAACGTACATAACATACTTTTTTATTAATTTTATCTTGGACATGTACCGTCACTCTGTTGGGATACTATATTTCATAGTAGTATGTTAATTTTAGATGGTTATAAACATCTGACACAAACTTGACAAAGGCATAGTTTATGTTTCATTTCAGTGAACGATAATCGGTTGTTATTCTAGAATTATTTGGTTGAGGACAATGGAGGTTGTCCCTTGACGTGGTTACAACTATTAAGAGGTGCATGTGTTGTTTGTTTGCATCATATAAGCGACAATCATCATTTGAAACGAAGCAAACTGTACAGCCTTACTCAATTGATTAAGCTCAAAAGATTCCCATTGTATAACACAGTAGACAACTGCTTCATTGAAGCAAGTTTATCCAACTGAAGCTCGACTGGACCACCATTCTTTTTAAGTTGTGATATTCTTCCATCTGTTATATTGGCTAAGCGTAAACATGAACATTTTACTAACAAGTGGTGGAGCTTTCAGGAATGTTTATGTTTGAATCTTCTTAATTCTCTTGTAGAAAATTAAATGCTTCGATAGTATATCAGAGGTGGAGCTTTCAGGAACTCCAAGTGGCAGACCATAATGCCTTTGATAAAGATGTAAAACTACTTTCAGATTCGTGCATTTCATGTATCGATATGTTTTGGACCATTTGAATGTGCTACTCGTTTACATTTATTGTATTCCCTTTCCATTCAATGCTTCCACCGGAACTCTTTCATTGCAGAGCCATGCTTGTCACACACATGACAGAAAATTTTATGAACAGAGAGAAAAATTACTTTGCTCTGGATAAAGTTTACAGTTGTCAGTTTTAAGATGTCGACAGTAGAGCTGTCAATGGGTTAACTTGATTCTTTCCTCAGGCCACCAAAGAAGGAAGCACATCTTTCTCCAGGCTCTGTCTCCAAACTCTCCTATGTTGTGAGCATGTGTGCTTAGGATTATCTTTATTATCTGTTCACAGGGACTTTCAGCTAAGTTGGGAGACTCAGTCACTGGTTAAAGACTTCAAACTTATTTCAGATGGAGATTTTAACCCGCGTTCGGGTATAACTACTGTTGGCGGCTTAATTTGCGACGGTCATAAACAATGGTGCGGAGGCTTTCTTCAACACATTGATAGCGGCTCGCCTAAAATAGCCAAGCTATGGGGCGTCCACTCGAGCCTTACACTAGTTTGAAATTGTGGTTATCATAGGGTCATCTTAGAAGTAAACGCCCTAGAAGTCATTAAGTTGCTTTCAGCTCTCACTACCGAGACTGACTTACATAACTTTTTATTGGCTGGTATACGTCGATTGCTCCAATACGATTGGGAGGTGCGAATCTAACACATATACCGGGAGGAAAACCAATGTGCAGACCATCTGGCAGCAGTTACAGTCAAGACCTATCCTGGATTCCATATTCTTCATGAGCCCCCTTTGCTAGTCCAAGATCTCATCCGACGGGACAAGCAGGGAATTGAGTCCCGCCGAGTTTTGCGAGAGTTAGATTAACTTAGTTTAGCTTTTCCTTTGTATTAAAAAAAAAAAAAAAAGGACTTCCTTTCCAAGCAACTATGAAGATTTCCAACTAATTACTCGACATTGTAGTCCTGAAAAGAGCTTATGATTTGCACATGATTGGGGGATAAGATCGTAAGAAAAGGAGCAGGAAGACGAAACATAATTTTAAATAATTGATATTTTTTATTTAGTATTCGTGAGTCGTGACACCCTATAACCTTCAGATTACTATTTAACTCGATAAGAAGCAGCACATCTTTCTTAAAGCATTTTACTCATAATCATAATCAACACCTATCCCTTTCCACTCGATTTATTTTAAACTGTTGCAATTGCGACATTGGTTTCCACTGCTTTCATGGCTTCAAATCTTGGCTCCTTGGCATGGAATTTCCGTCCAGCATACAGGTTCATGTAGTCCTGAAATACGAATTTTGGGTACACTTGTTTCTTCTCTGCTTCTGTCTCTATCAAAGCTGGCGCTGGGTAAATAACTGCATCGCTTCCAGGGTTGTAGAATGAAGCTATTGACATCCTTGTACCATCTGTCTGAGCAATCACTCTGTGCTCCACACTCTTGTACTTGCCATTGGTAATTACCTGAGGTTACAACATTTCCATGAAGCTGAAAACTGACTGTATGGTAATATGTAGCAAGCAAGATTTGATCACCTCAGAGTAAATTGCTATACCTCAAGCTGGTCACCAAGGTTGACAACAATGGAGTGGCGCATAGGAGGCACATCAATCCATTGGCCATCTTTCAGAAGCTGAAGACCACTAACCTTGTCATCTTGGAACAGCAAGATGATGCCTCCAGCATCTGTGTGCGCTCTGAGTCCCTTGATCAGGTCTGGTTTAGGGCATGGTGGATAGTTGCTAACTTTGGTACCAAAAGTTGGACCCCTAGAACCATAAAAGGCCTTCTTAAGGTAGCCCTTTTCCAGTCCAAGGTTCTCACATAACAAGACCAGCAGCTCCTCCGCCAGTTTCTCCAACTTCAAAGCAAATTCCTTCATCACCTTCCTGCAATATTAATTTTTTAGGGCCACTGTTAATAGGTGCAGAACTTTTGGTTCAAACACCAGAGACAGAGATAGAGAACAGATTTAACTTAAAGTGAGAACAGTAAATGTGAAGAGGGGTCCGATAAATGTGTTCCTTTTTATTTTTTTTCATATAGTGATGGACTGTTGTTTATATACACGGAGATAAAGCCAAAATGCTAATTAACAGAGCTAACTACCGACCCTTCTTGAGATAAAAATAGTGGTTTATGTAGCACATGAAGATGCATATTCCACGGCAGATTCAGATTTCAGAGTCATTGTACATATCATATATATATTAAGCACACTGAAACTCAAAACAATTCAACAATTTGCAACTTTTAATAACCTGTACTCATCATCCAGATCAGGGATCAGCGCAATGTCGGAGTCAGGCAGATGGCGCAAGAAGAAGGTGCTCTCCCAGTCCATATCTTTGATCTCTGTTTCGACACTCTCAAGAGCCTTGCTTGCTACCAATTCCTTGAACCTCTGTTCCATGCATTTCTTGTAATGTCCTTTTGTCAATCTCTCCACGGTATCCAAAAACTCAGGAGCAATTCCATGGTTCAGCAGCTACAGAAACCAACAGTACATGTTGAAAGAAATATACCAGAGGACTTAAGAGATTAACATAATATTAATAAAACTTCTTGCTATAGAACATAATAAATGTGGATTAGGTACCTCAAAAAAGCCCCAGTTTTCACAGGCATCTTTAAGCTTTTCCTTGGTAGCAGCGCTCTCCTCACCATATAACTTTTCCATGTTAATCACTGGAAACTCCATCTCTCCAATCTCTAACAAGCTCTCTCTCTATCTCGCTTTCTCTGAGCAAGGCTTTTTTCTTGTTAAAAGAGTGGGAGGGTGGTGCTATTTATAGAAGGCAAGGCATAGCCAGGCACGGTGGCGCCAAGAATGAGGAAAAAGAAAATAAGACCAACACCCAAACAAAAATTTTCTTCATGTTTAATAGACATTATGGTAAAAAACTTCAATTCGCAGGTAAGTTAGGAAGGGGTTCTTTTAGTTTAAGTGAGGTCGTAGGTTCGAATCGTCCTTATATATGTAGCCGTTTAAAATTTAGGGTCAGAGTTTTGTCTCTCGCAAAGGACCTACTCGGTTCGAGCGAAGATTAGTTTGGGTATGGATGGTTTAAAAGTGCCTTTTTATAATTGGGACCCTCCTAGGACACCTCGTGGGCAACAAAAAAATAGACATTATGGTAAAGGACAATTTTTTTTTGTTTTATTTGACAATCATCTGATTATATTGGCGATTACAATATAACTGATTTGATTAGTAGATAATATTAAATATTTATTTAAAGATGTTTTTGTAAAATTAACTGTTTAGTATTAATTATTTATGTGTAAAATAATTTATAAAGACACGACTTAAAAAAAGATTTATAAAGATATGAGTATTATATCTTAATATTTTTTTAATATTCTCAAAAGAATTTAAAAAGAACAAAAGAAGTCAACACCATCTTTTAAAGCAAAGATATAACGTTCCTCGTAAGAGCATTTTCAAATTTAGCGGATTAGATTCAATGCGCCTTTAATCAGTTGATTACTAAATATAATTAACAACGACCTGACGTAGTCAAACAACTAAAATCTTTTAATTCGCCAAAGTAGTTGATGGTAATTTGGAAATGCAATTTTGAGAAATTTTACTATTGCCTTATTACTATTTGGCTAATATTTATTTAATAAATGTGAAAAAATAATATTTGTGAATAAGTGATAAAAATTAAAAACTAATTGCCAATGGAGCTATCATGTATTGATAGCTTTCGGTCGGCATGGTGGGGCGCTGCAATGAAAGTAAATCTATCAACTGTTGGATGCTCACTTTTTTGAAATAATAATTAAAGTTTTGTTTCTTATTTATCTTTTAGTTGTTATAACTCATGAAAATTATTAAACTTCATTTGGTTTTTTCACTTTTATTTGATTTTATTATTAGTTACATATATTATTTTATCTCTTAGCATCTCAAAGCTAAGAGATGGCCTTAGTTAGGCTCCTGTCACGTACAATCAGCTCAAGTTGAGTGCACTTTTTTCACTTAAAGATCACACTTCAGTAATCTAGTCTTGCCTGCAAAGCGTGCTCATTTTCCTCTAGCCATCACTTCAAAAGGCACCTTTTTGTGTGGGGAAGTTCTGGTGGCATTGATCCCAGTACATACATGGAACTGGGCACAAGAGGTGGAATGATGTGAAGGAAACAAGTTCGTGCGGACGGAAATTGAGGTTGAGCCAGAGAGGCACTACTCATGAGAAGCATAGCACATGCGATACTACGTTCATCATCAACGTGGAGCCTGGCTTTAGCCGTCGCATAACTTTTTAAGAGTACGCAATGCTCACGATTGCACCACCACCATTTGAGCCCCAAGTGCTTGGCTCAAGGCTTTTTCTGCTCATATCCAGAGCTAAAGTATCAAATGTCAAATTTTGACTTCTGAGAATATGTAGAAAGATATTTCTTTTATATCTTTCTACATAGACACTTATGTTTGATTTTAGGTATAAATTGCAACATTTTAAACTTGATTCTCCTACTTTAATATTATTTTTTTTTATGTTTTGAACTTTTTTGAAAAGTTAAATGTATTAACTAATCAAAGGGAAGTGGATAAAAGGTAAGTCTATGATATAGTTCAGATTTCTCATGAAAGTCTCTAAGCAAAGTTAAAGGATGGAATGAATGTGGGATGTAACTGGTGAGTCAATAGTTATACTCTTAGGGAGTTGGTGAGCTCTTGTAGAAGGATGATACATAGTTTGGATTTCCTCTGAAAGATCCTCGTATTACACTCCCTCTCCGGGACAAGTTTGAGCACTATTTGATCCCTTTTAGACTAATTGCATGGCCATTATATTATGCCATATAGATGAAAGATGAGGGATGTTGTAGAGCTAGATAATTGATTTCCAAATGTGATCAGTTTGTCGCATTTAAACAAAAGTGGTCAATTTTATGCTCTTTTAGGTTGCACAATGAGCAAATGAAGGGGGTATTAAAGAAATGACTAATTATATACATGTGGGGAGCCTTCCTTTTAATAGAAGCCACATTATGAAGGGAATTCTAAGGTTGGATTGAGAGAACCAAACTAGCTGGAACCATTTGACCCTTAAGGCTAACAATTTTAGTAAGTGTCTGTTTGGATGGGCTTTTGTCAGTAGAGCTTTTGTTGGTAGAGCTTTTATCAGTAGAGCTTTTCTAAAAAGAACTTTTCTAAGAAGTCAGTTGACTGTTTGGCTGTCATTTAAAAAAGAGCTTCATACAATAGACTATTTGGTAACATAAAAATAAAAAGCATTTTTAATTTTAATTATATTTTATTTTGTAATAAAAATTATTTATGCATA
>JANITX010000010.1:9646158-9656446 GCA_027564395.1 Erythroxylum ulei | reverse complement strand
TGAAGAAAGAATTAGAATAAGACTTTAGTTAAAAGATGAAATTTTGGGTTATGTATGAATGTTTAAGAAGATTTTTTTAAGAATTGATATTTGCATGAGGATGAATTTCTAAAAGGGAAATTGTATGGATTTTTGTTTAATTTGAATAAGGATTGAATAAAGATGAATAAGAAAAAGAAAAGAGAAAAAAAATTTATACTGGATTTCGGTTTGGTTCAGTCTTAGGGTTTCCAACGCGACACGCGAGGACGTTTTCTAAAATATTCGTTATTTTGGATGTCGAAATTTGTTTCGGTTCGATTGAACCGTTTGTTTACGTCGTTTCTGATTTGCTTCCGATTAATTTTGCTACAAAATCCGTTCCTTCGATTTCTGCCTTATGTTTCCGTTTCGGATTCTTTCGTTTTGGTTTCGCTCTTTCGGTTTGTTTTCGTCCGTTCTTTCGTTTTCGTCTTCCGGTTGGAGTCCGGTTCCGAGATCGGGTCTCAACACCAACCACCCCCAGAAAAAAAATTATAAGTACCAATTAATTTCATTTCAAAAGCTTAGTGAACACTCTCTATAGGATCAACCTAGACTCACCACTATTATAGTAGTAGGTCTAGTTTATTTTAAGTAGCATTACAATGTGCTAGTGTCAATAGGCCAGAGAAGAGGCTCATTTGTTAGACATTTTGTAATTAGATGACCTATAACACTAAGATCTTAATAGATACTGCTATTGGTAATGCTCTCATGAATGAGATCATGGATCAAGCATATAAACAGATCAAGGACATGACTCAAAACCATTACTAATGATCAATTGAAAAAGTTTTTCCAAAGATGGCTCTAGTTGAGTATGATATTGATTCCACAAATCTTCTCACGACTAAGGTTGATGTTTTTTTTTAAAATTTGATCATATGATAGTGAATTTTATAGAAACCCCTAATGTTTTGTATGACATTTTTAGATCTCAAAGACATTTAGTTACTGACTATCAATTGGGGAATCCTTTTTCTATAATTAATTTGTTGAATTGTTTAACTATGTTAACAACCCTAACCAAAAGAATGGTCTTTTTCCTAACACCTATAACCTTAGTAAGAATATGGGAACAAATTTAAACCTATCCCTCAAAATAATGTTAGGCAAACCCCTTGGTTTCCAATCAAGGCCTTTTAAACCCCTCTAAATAATTCTAACTTATAGTCCATACTTGAGAATTTCCTAATGAACTAAGTAAAGAAAAATAAGGAGTTCAAGGACGCGATTAGGTTACTTAGTTCTAAGGTTAACTTTATATCAACCTATAATAAGATGTTAACCTAAATTATCAAACAACCCCTCACTTCTATTAGAACACTTAGTCAACTTCTTGGCTAACCTGAGAACCTTAGAGATCATTATAATACTATGACATTAAGGAGTGGTAAAATATTAGAGAATACTAAAGTGGGAAAATTTAATAGTAAGAAAAATAAAGAAGGTGAGACACCTACTAAGGAAAGTGAAACCAAGGAAGAGAAAAGAAGAGATGATAAGGAACCCAAATATGTTCCCTTGCACAATATAAGTTGCCTATGCCTTTCCCATGAAATTTGGCTAAGGATAAACTCAATAAAGAATTTGAAAAATTTTAGAAGTTCTTCAAAAGTCGTATATTGATACCCCCTTTATAGATGATTTGAAACAAAAGCATCCTATGCTAAGTTTTTAAAGGAGATATTATCTAGGAAAATAAAGCTTGAGTAGTGGCAAACTATAACTTTGAATAAGGCTTATGGAGCAATTATTGAGAATAATTTTCCTCCAAAACTTAAAGATTCTGGCTATTT
Source organism: Erythroxylum ulei (assembly GCA_027564395.1). NCBI lineage: Eukaryota > Viridiplantae > Streptophyta > Magnoliopsida > Malpighiales > Erythroxylaceae > Erythroxylum > Erythroxylum ulei. Next base: position 9,654,626 of record JANITX010000010.1, on the reverse strand, counting down.
TTATGTTCTTTGGATTATTAGTGATATAAGCTTTAATCATGTTTTATATGATTTAAGGGCAAGTGTCAATCTTATTCCTTTATTTATTTTTATAATGCTTGGGATGGGAGATTTGAAACACACCTTTTCCTTGTAATTTATGGATCATTCTATGAAACATCCAGTAGGCATATTGGAGGATGTACCCATCAAAATCAATGTTTTTCATTTCTCTAGACTTTATGGTTTTAGACATGGTGGAATACATAGATGTACCCTTGATTTTGGGAAGACCCTTTCTTGTCACTTCGAAGGCTTTAATGGATATACATGATGGGAAGTTTCCCCTAAGGGTTAGGAATGAAGAAATAAAGTTTAAGAAATCTGAGCTAATAAGTCATGTTGTTACTAAGTATGATGTTTGTCTCTATTTTACTGTGGTTAACATATACCTTATATTATATAAGAGGCAAACCCATAATATATTAAAGGACAAGCATTATGCATGAATAAGAGAAAGAAAAGGATAATCATATTTTAAGGAAGCATATAGTATGTGATAGTTGGATATTTGACTATATTTTTACACCTATGTTTGATGTATTTCACTTGATATTTTATACTATTATCCTATATTTGGTACTTAATTTGCTTCAAGTGTGTTTATGGGTTATAATTTCCTTCAAGGAATTAAAGGAGAAGAATTTAGAAGAAAATGTGGCATAAAACAGAGAATCAACAATCTAGAAGGAGTTCACAGCCGTGAACTTTAGCTCGCTCGTACATTTTTCCGATACATAGCAAATTCTGATGCACGACCATGCAAGAGATTCTGTATAACCCAAAAACCTAGAATTCAATATAAAAAGACTTTTCTGGGAGGAGAGTAAAGAGAAGAGACTTAGGGAGGCAATTTCTAGAAGTGGAGAATGTCCAAAAGGGATGATTTTGGTCTAGGGAAGTGCAAAACATGAAGAAATCATCGACATATCCATCAAAATTCATTATTAAACCTTTACATTGCAAGAACATTCAATATAAGATAATCAGTGAGATTTAGAATAATGATTTCCTTGTTTTTTATTCATTTTTCTTTCATTATATGTTTGATTTCGAATTCAATCATGTGTAACTAAACTTCCAATTAGTATTTAGGTTAGATGAACCTTATGATAATACTTTGATATGATTTGATTTCTTTATTAATGCAATTGGCTTGATTGAGTATTGTGATATGAATATGTGTTTTATTAATAATTTGATTTTATACTAAGTTGAGCCTTTTTTCTTTGAGGATCTTTTTATTTTTTGAACCTTGAAGGTTATTTACATTATTTACTTATTAGAGACTTGAAATTTCTAAAAGGTATAATCACTTTTGAATTTCAGTACTAATTGGAATGTTGAAAAAAAAAAGAAATAAAGAAATAAAAAAGAAAGAATAAGTTTATGGTACTAATAGAGCTGCATTGAAAGGACTAATATATTTTGTAAACAAGTCTTGTACTATTTCTTTGAGTAAATTTCCTTCAATTTAACCATTTTATTATCCCAATCATACTGCACCTAAACCCTATTATAGCCCTATAAAGACCTTTTGATTTTTGTTTCTAGTTTGTACATAGGTAGTGGAGGTGTCATTTTATTGAAAGCCTATGGTAAGAGTTCTACTATGCATTGATTGAGAGTTTTGAAGCTTCTCACACTTGAGCGCATTAAGTGAAATAATTGGTGAGGGTGTAAAGAGTTACACTTTTGATTTCAATGTGATTGTTGATATGATTGCTATCAATATTACCTAGGAAGTTAATTTTAGGACAACTTGATTATGATTGTATGTTATTTTGATTCAATAAGATATGATGATGTATAGTATAAAATAGACAGGTTGAAATTGTTGATGGATTGTTGTTGTGAAATTTATAATTTTGATTATAGTAGTTCTCTTTCAAGTAACTCATTTAACCCTCATCATTCATGTTTAATCTATCCAAACATATCTTCTTCAATATTAATGTATGAATCTAATTATTGAACCTTCATCTTTCATTCCTTTGATTCAAACTAATATAAGAATATGAACAAATCTTTTTAAAAACTAGGAATTTCATTAAATCAAAATATCAATTTAAAATATTACATCTTAAGGTCCATCCCAGTTAGATCTATATCCTAATTAGTTTATTAACAAACAAGAAAGAACAACATAAAAATAAGAATGAATAAAGGATGAAGAAATCATCATCATGAATCTTAAATCTTGAATTCTTAATGAAATCTATTGAAACCATTATTCCTTTTACAAGATTGTTTTTTCACTTTATCTTTAGCTATTTTGATTGGCTTCTAATTAACTTTTTTAGCTTTAAACTTATATGTGTTAAAAGCCTCCTCTCATTATCATTGCATCTTCTTTTAATAAATTGAACTCTAATTTTTATCCCCAATATGCCCCCCCATCATGGAACCATATGATAGTTATAGTTTACATTATATTTTGGTAGGTGTTTTAGTGTGTTACAGGTGTTAACTAGATGATTTTTGCATGTTTAGGATTAGAATTATGTTAATGTGATTGTGTGTTTATTTTTTTGAGTGTTTTCTAGATTAGAGCATGATTATGGACTTTAATTTTATGCACTTGAGGTGTTTTGATGTGCTTGTTAGTGTATGAACTCAGATGAAGAAGATTGAAGCAAGTTAGAGAAAGTTTGAACAAAAGGCTGGGGTCATAATTGTGGCACCCTTATCACGATCGTGACAGATGATCTCTCCCCAAGGTCACGATCATGACACCCTTGTCATAATCATGGCAAAAGAGCTTCACATTTGGTCATGATCGTGACATGTTACAATCATGAAAAAAGGTAAATTTCACTAGGTTATGATCGTGACACCCTTATCATAATAGTGATAGGCGCTCAACAAACATAGGGATCTCCTTCTACTTTGATATTTAGAGGGTCCTTTTAGACAAATTAACAAAGGTTAAACCTAGTCTTTACTCCAAATGACCCATGAACTATATAAAAGCAGTACATGACCCAAAATAGACCTAGCCTCCATGTTCCAAATTAAGAAAGAACCTAAAGGAAGATCAAAAAGGAGAGAAGAAAAAAGGAGCATTTGTAGCAGCAGTCCAGCCACTCTATCCCCATCCATTAAAGTTCTTTTCTTCTTTCTCTTTTTATTTACTTCCATCATGATGTGTGAATTGGGATTAAGTATGTTGAACATATTGATGATGTTCTAATTTCATTTTAAGATTTATCCTTGAATCATTTTATGACTTGATTGCTTTTGATGTCAATGAAATGTTTGAGTATTGTGATATATATGGTTACACATACTTTACTAATAAATCGAGATATTGAATCGATAGTAATATGATTAGGTTAGGTAATGAGATTAACAACCTAATAAGTCACATAAATATCAAATCGATAATCATACGAAGAGAGATCTTGTAGGGGGACCCTATTATCCCGTAGATCGCTTAAGAACTTGTTGAAGACATAGGCTACTTTTGTTAATTGAGAGATTACAAAATCAGAATTTCATAATCAATTAGGGATTATTAATTAGGGTTAAATGATTAGATCTTGAGGAGAGTAATCAACCTTTTGCTCTAGAACTTTATTTAAATTAATACTAACAACTTAGGTTAAACATGGGATCATGTTCGCATCGTGTGATTGATATATTTATGTATCAATATTAAATTTACTATAAGTAAACGGCGTAGCTATAGCTAGCTCAGGCAAATATAGGTCGATCCCACGAAAATAGTAAGTATTAGTAATTCCCTTCCCTTATTATCTAACCTACGAATTGGATATTTGGTTTTTAATTAAAAATAAAACTTAAACAAATAAATTAAAATTGGAAACAATAATGAAAGAAGAAAATGAAGGAAATTACATAGAAAAATCAACATCAAAGATTAGTGTATAGGTGATGAATCCCCCTAAAATCCTTAAATAATTAACCTTTTATTATACAATTATTTCATTGATTACTGGACTGTAGAAATTCCTATCTTATGTTAATAACTATGTCGAGGCTACTAACACCTAATCCATCAATTGATAAAAAAAATCTTTCTAGTTAAAAGCCCTAGGATTGATTTATCAGTTTATAAATTCTGCTATTATGTTTGACCTTAATCTAGAGGATTTATATCAACTTATCTCTAGGTTTGCAATGATCTCCTTTCAATTCATGTACTAATATTCCAGATATATTAGAACAAACATAATAACACATAATTGAATCATAAAAAATCAATCAAAATAATTGCATTAAACAAAATATTAAAACATATTATATCACAAACTAGGGTTCATCACACCTAGACACTAAAAAGTGTTTAGTTACTCGTAATAGAAAACAAAATCAAACTTAAACATACAGAATAACTAATAGAAAACAATGAGTTAAAATTTCTAAATCTCCCTTTCTATTTTATTGAATCTTCTTGCAAGTTTCGATTTGATGTAGCCTTCTATCAGATCTCTTTTGATGTTAAATTTATGTTTTCCTCATCTCTGGATCAAAATTGTCACCTATTTGAGTTTCTTATGTCTGAAATTTGTTGCAAAAGTCAATTCTCCTATATTTTTGTCTATTCGTGTCCTTTTATAGTGAAAACTAGGGTTATTGGGACATATACAATAACTTACATGACTATGTAGGTGCCCATGTAGCTCTAAAAATCCCTAAAATCTTAACTTTACACCTTCATAAAGACTTACACAGCCATATACGTGACCGTGTATGTCTAAGATGCTTAAAATCTTCATTTTATGCCACGATTCCATCTGAATTTGTCTCCTTTTAGTTCATAAAAGCAATTATAACCTATAAATGCACATGTTGAGAATTAAATACCAAAAAATAACAATATTATAAAATATTAAGAAAAATACATCAAATATGGGCATATAATTATGGTCAAATATGCATCTATCATTGTGTTAGTGAACATAGGTTGAACATAAGGGTATATTAATTATGTAAGGAGAAATAGAATGTACCTATTGTGGGACCTTAACACAAAATCATATAGATGCTGGGTTCCCAAAATGAAAGATTTCCCTTATAAATAAAATGGGTGAACACAACTAGTAATATGATGTCGTGTTCTTACTTTGTTCTTAGTCTTTTTGCAAATCTCCCAAAGTTACTCTAAATCAACACAAATCTTCTCCAAATATGATCCTTTTCTTTAAAGAGGCTAAAAAAACTATCACAAAATCATTTGAGAATAAATTCCTATAAGAATATCCAAAACATAAGCATAATGCTACCAAAATTTATGCCAAAAGTAAAGTGTATCTAGCACTTATCAAACTCCCCCACACTTAAACAATTGATTACCCTCAAGTAAATAAATTTCATCATCTTAACTCAAATAGAAAAATTTTTTTAGAAAGACAAAATAAATTAAGCATACTAATCAAGATTCTCCACCACTTATCTAATCACAAAGATCATCAAAGGTTTAGCCAACTAGCTACTTGTATTGATTTATATGTTAACTTAATTCCCTTCATGATTTTTCAAACTTCAACCTAAATCACAAAATTTATCTCTATGTATAAGACAAACGTACACAAGAATAGATTGCTTTAACTTTCAAACATATTCACACTCTTTATTAACATAGAAGAAAACATCAAATTTTAAAAATCACAAGAACATTTAGAAGTTTGTAAGAGAACTCACCTTGCTTTTTATAAAAGAGTCAACACCTTGTCATAAATACTCTCGATTACTTAACTTGGCCATTGTCTCAAATGGCTACTAGCACCACTCTTTAACTTCGACCTTTTATTAGTATAAAGTCAGTAGAGTGAAATTATTTAATGCTTAATTATTCACAATTTTCTTTTTTTTTTAAGATGATGAAGCTGCTAAAAAGTCATTTCTACTCAATTGAATATATAATTTTTATAGAAAATATCATAATGTTAATCAAGTGTTCTCTAAATTTTTAAAACAAATTGAAGTCACTTATTCATTGACACTCATATCTAGTAATCTAAACAATTTAAATCACCAAGACCCTCAAATTTATAGTGATGGAACATAGAGCATACATGTTGTCATATAATGGTCGTGTCCTAAAGTGATACTCTTGGTTTCTATAGTAGAAGTTAATATAAGTCAACACAGGGTTAAACACAAGGACATGTTTCTCTTGTTTTCAACTAGAAACCTACATAATCAAATGCACAAAATCCAAACACTCATCTATGAAACGTTAGTCAAGATTTAGTAAAATGAACTCCAAGTCATAAACTCAACACTAAGTGAAATCTGGAAATACTAGAAATAAAGTATAAAAAAATTAAACATCGAGTAGCCTACCAATAAGAATTTATCTTTAGTTATGAGATTGAATAATTTTTCTTATAATTTCAACCCAATGATTCCATATTGAAAGGGTTTTTGCTACATTTTCGATGTCCACCAACTGCTTTAGCATTTTTCTTCTTCCTAATAGGTCCATTAGCTTTCAGGCATACTGATTTGACATTATTTTGTGATAATCAATATTGTAATAAACCACAAGTGTGCAGTGTACTTGTAGCTAGTACCGACAAGTACAGGTCAATCTCACGAAGACAATGAATACTAGTACTTGCCCTTCCCCTATTATCTAGCCTAAGGATTGATTTTAGATTTTAATTAAAAGCAGCTAAAATTAAAACTAATAAAATAAAATAGGAAACAATAATGGACAAAGAGATAATGGAATCCACTTACAAAACTATCATTATCAAAAATTAGTATTTAGGCTAGAATCCCCCTAAAACCTTAATAGATTGATCTTTTATCACGCAATTGTTTATTAATTAATTGGATTGTGGAGACTCCTATGGTATACTGGTGGTTGACCTTGAGTCTACTAACAACTAATTCTAAGGTCTCTAACTGAATTACTTAGGTTAAATCTTATAGTATTACATTACCAATTTATGAGTCTATCTATTAGGTTTGACCTTAATTTGGAGGATTTATGTCATCCTATCTCTAAGGTTGCAATTAACTATTTCTAATTATGGTAGATCTATTCAACCTAGGATTTCTCAATCTCTACGTATGAAATCAGATTATCAATAAAACACATAATCATATCACAATAATCAATCAAAATAATTGCATTAATAAAGGAATCAAATCATATCAAAGTATTAATATAAGGTTCATCTAACCTTAAACACTAATTGGACGTTTAGTTACATATGATCAAAAAAATAAAACATACAACAAAAGAAAAATAAATAAAAAACTATGGAATCATAATTCTAAATCTCCCTGATTGTCTTATATCGAATGTTCTTACGATGTAGAGGCTTGATCTTTAATTTAGATTGATCTGTTGATGATTTCTTCAAGTTTTCCACTTCCATGGACAAAAATTGTCCCTTTTGGGAATTCTCCACATCTAGAAATCGCCTCCCCAACTCTTGATTGGATCGGAAAAGAAAGCATGCCATATTTGGAGAGCCGGTAGATTTCAAAACTTTTTAGAAATCTTATTTGCAGAAGAAGCAATATATCCAAATAATCATGTCAATCTATACATGATATGGTATAAGGATAACAATAAACATAAACAAGATGAAGATTATTACCGACTCCTTCGCTACAACTTTAATTCCTCGCTGCGCTATCCTCTCCTTCTTCTTGTATCCAAAGTCTTTGGTTTTGAATCCTTTCCTTTGTCAATCTATCCTCTCCTCGTTGTTGTATCCTCAACCAATTTGATTTACCTCTTGTTGTTCTAGTGCAACTTGGTTAACAAAATCCTTTGGTGGTAAAGGAGAAGAAATGTTTGGAGGAGATTTTTCTTAGAAGAAATGAACAAAAAATGAGACCCTTCTCTTGCAAATTTCGAATCACTCATGCATGAAAGGAGAGAGAGAGTTAAACCATGCAAGAACTCATTCTAACACACTCAATTTCGGTTATGCATGGAAAGGAAGAAGAGAATAGCATCCAATGCATCACTTTTTTCTTTAATTAATCATAAAGTAGCCAATAAATGAGGCTCTTCTCATTTATCTTTAAGATGGCTATATGAAAAGACATCTTTCTTCTTTAATCCAATGAGTGCTAATAGGTTATATGATAATATTAAAAGATAACTATTAAACCATTTAATGGTAAGTTCCTAACTCCATTTAATGATGATAAACCATAATAAAGACCATCTTCACTTAGCATTTGAATGTTAAATGTGCAGCTACACATTCAACCCTAATAAAACCGAAAATGCACCTTCCCTTCTTTAAGAATTTTTATATTAATTTAATTAACCCAATTAATCAAATTAAACCAAAGTCTAGTCCATTTCTAAATGTACATTTGGGCTTCTAATTAACCATTAATTAGTACAAGCCTAACATTCAATTATGGGCTTCTAAAACCTCCATTTATATTTCTTACTTAGCTTGATAACCTTCCTTAAAGCCAAGTGG
>JANITX010000010.1:9631711-9643765 GCA_027564395.1 Erythroxylum ulei | reverse complement strand
CTAGAAACATTATTGTGCTAAACTCTAGAGCTACTATTGTTTGTAACAAAGCTCGAAACATCTTTCAGTAGAAAGAAGTAAAAATGATAGCCTGAAAAGGCTAAGTGAGAAAATAATACTTGCTGTAAGAGACCTGAAGAGGCTCGGTGAGAAGAATACTTGTATTTTTTAGAAGTATAGTGAAATCTCATAAAGAATTCTGAGGACTGGACGTAGCCCACAGTTTGGGGTGAACCAGTATAAATCTGTTGTGTCGATTCTTACTCTCAACTCTCAACGTTTAACTTCTATTATTTTATACAAGTACTTATAAGCAAATTGCAATGCTTCGTGATACTGTTATTTAATAGTTTTGAAAAAGAAAGTTTTCAAAAGAAGTTTTGAAAAGGGGATTGTATTCAAGAAAAAGGATACATAATTCAACCCCCCCTTCTTGTCTGTTTTGTATATTGAATATAAAGTCTATACTAATGTGTGATTTACTTCACTTCTTCCACTTGAGCTTTTTTAGGATAGGGTCTCATTTTTTGATGATTCACATATATTGTCTTCCCTATCTTTAAACATCCAATCTCTACTGAGTCTATACACTCTGGAAATATTTTAAATGTCTCTTCACCCTTTCTTTCCTCATTTAATATCTCTAATTTCCAAGGAAAGGTGAAGGGTTAATATTAACAATAAGTACAGACTTAGTAATTACCTTTGAGCTAAATGATATGTCTTTTTCTCCTTCGAGCTCCTGTTCTACTTCTTCTTCGCGAGCAATTCCTTGAGTAGTCCTCTTAAGATTCTCAAGCTTCTCTTCACTCTATAAGGTCTCTACACTAACATCCACTGGGTATACCACGAATTGATATGGCTGCTCCTCTTTTCTTTATTATGCTAAGCGGTCAAGAGTTTCCGTCATCTGACTCATCTAGTTTGCCAAATTATGGAGACTAGATGTTGTATCTTTGTGGAATTGTGTCATATTCCATTGAAATTGCATCATATCGTCTTGGAACTACTATACATCCTATTGAAGCTATTGGATACTCTGTTGAAATTGAATTTTTTTAGTAGTCATAATATTAAGCATATCTTCTAGAGATTCACCTGAGTCGTGATAAGAAGCTTCTAGTTTATACGGGAATTGTTGTGCACCATGAAAACTAGAATGTAAGTAATTTTGTTGATTACCCTATCCCTAACTAAAGTCTAGATAGGATTCTGATACAACATGTCATAATGCTACCCAAAATAAACTAGACCTACTACTGTAGCAATAGTGAGTCTAGGTTGATCCCATAGAGAGTATGTGTAAAGTTTATGAAATGAAATTAACCGATGTTTAGGTTTTGGGGGTAGGGAGAGTTTGTTTTGTTTGAAGTTAGAAAATAAAGTAAAACTAACCTAATAAAAAAATTAAAGAAAACATGCAAAAAAATGTTGAAAGTGGAGAATTCGTTAGGAATTTGGTTTTTTGGTTCAATCTTGGCCTACATTATAATTATAAATTGTTCAATGATTTGTTTCTCTCAAACCTCTCCTAAAAACTATTAATCATAGGTTAATCTATTTACCCAAGTTTTCCCTTAGGTATTTAATTAAGATACGATCGTTAATTACACCTAGCCACTGAATAACCTAAGATATGATCTCTAGATTCAATTGGGTAGTAACATTACGAATTAGGAAAACCAATTAATCAAGGCAACAATCATATACAGTTGGGTCAATTGACCTAGGTTATGTTATCCCTAATGATTAAGAACCATTAGTCGTTACAAAAAAAATTCAATAAAATAATTATAGATTATATTGAAATTTTAGCTATGGATTCATACGTAAATAATTGAACAATAACGAGACTACAATTATTCATACATAAAACCCAAATCCATATGCATTGGATAACACAATCAATTGTTAAAGAGAGAAAGAAATCAACAAATACAAGGAAAGAAATTCTTAATTGGGTTGTCAATGTCAACTGCACCTCCAAATCGGCATCAAAATGGCTATCCCTCTATGGGTCTATGTATATGTGAGAGCTTCATCGCCCTCTCTTCTCTCCCAAAAGATCCCAAAGCTTCAATGAAATACACCAAAAAATCTTTCATATCTCTTGTGGTCACATGGCCCTCTGTATATATCGTAAATGTAGGGTTAAATAGAGTGAGTTATCAGTAGCTTACGGCGGTGCATGAGGCTGTTATGGGTGTGACTGTGTGTCACACATTGCATGGGTGGGAGTATGACCCATGTATTTATATTGCACAACAGCGAGTTAAAACTCAAAACTGTGTAATAATTTGGCATGGTTGTGAGCTAAAAAGGGAAATGACATGAAAATCACTCACGACCATATATTAATTTGTCATGGCCTTTTTCTTATCTCCCCCTTTTGATATGTTCAACATATATCTCATCTTTCTTGGCATTTTCTTGTCTTCTCTTCCTTTTAATCTTCTCCTTCTTGCTCCATGAAGACAAGTAAGTGTGAATCTTTAAAAAACTACTTAAAGATGGTACTTTCAACTCACTTTAGCTCATTTGTTTCAAAATTGTGCCTAAAACCACATATGAGTCAAAGTGAGTATCTTAACTAATTTCATATCATTAATCGCTAAGTATTATCAAATAAACATATAATCAATTAAGCACATATCAGATTCATATACAATGTTTATATTTTATAATAAAAAATAGTGTAGTAACATTTAAAATTGTTAGTTTAGTGAAAATATATAATTAAAGTAGTATATGGTTTCCCGAATCTTAATTGTTAACAATAACAAAAGTTAAAAACATATATTAGGAAAAAAGTCATAATGATGATGGAGAATTAAGTATAAGTGTTGGACCCCAAAATTTTTGTCATTTATTTGTTTATTTATTTTGCTTTATTTCATTATCTTAGAATTTAGTCCATGATTTTGCAAGCATAAGGAAAAACTAAAATTAAGTTAGAATATAGTATGGTGTTTAATGGATTAAAAGTAGCAAGAGTGTATAAGGCCATTTTTGGAAGATCACTTAAGTATTTAAGGATATGGTATATAAGGAAGGGTAAAATAGACTTTTTACACTCATTAAGGGCAATAAAGGGAAGAGAAGCTTTGTCTTGCAATTGAAGAAGAAGAAAATGAAATTGAAGGGAGAGAAGAGAGAGGTTTCGGTGAAATATAGAAAAGAAGGGAGTTTTGAGTTAGGTTTCTTCATTTCCTAGTTTTAAAGAGTGATTTTGAAGTTATGCAAGAAGGGAAAAAGAAAGAGGAAGATGAGAGTTCAAAATTAGGCCAAACATCTTTTCATTTGGTGAAGATTTAAGGAAATCAAGAAGGGGATCAAGGGAGGCAAGAGGGGCAAGAGGAAAGACATCCTTGAGCCAATTTCTTAAGCAAGGAATTCAAGGTGGATTAAAAGTTTATAATTGAGTCAATAAGCTACTAATGTTTCTTTCAAGAAGTAGAAATAAATTATTTCAAGTACTTTTAAAATGTGCATTTATTACTTCTTGAATGAATTGATCAAACGCTACATGTTTTGCATATGAATTGCGTTGATGATATACGAAAATGATTCTCTTTCGAAAAGATACAAGTTTATGAAATCAAGTTTTTGGAAATGATTTTCTAAAAATCTCGTGTTCATGAAAAACAAGTCTCCAAATTGTGCCATTTAGGCAAACTATTTTGATTTAAAAATTACATGTTAGTCCATTCAAGAATGTCACGTGCATGTTGACCAAGTTAAAGGCTTCTCCTGCCTGCCCGCTAGTGGCACGGAGCTCCTTCATGGACTCCCTTAAGTTTATGACTAGATAGGGCCATTATGTGGAAATGTGTAGTGCATCATGTTTATGGATCTTCCCAAACCATTTTGATATGCTTATGTGCTCATGGTAAGTTGACAAGAGTGATGCATACATAATTTGCATAAATGTGAATTTTTGCAATGAAATGATTATATAAATGGTTTTTCTTGTTACCGATTATAAAATTGTTACCCATGGGCTTTACGCTCACCCCCATTTTCCTCCCCACATCCAAGTGATGAGCAAGATATCGAGTGGTCGAGGGTCAAGGCAGCACTCTGATTTTGCATCTTTTTGTACTTTAAGATAGATTTGAAAACACAAGGCTTTAGTTGCATTTTAAGCAAATTATTTTTCATGTATCTTTTGTATTTTGGGATTTTTCCATATTAATGTATTTGCGGCTTGAAATTCCCATTAAGCTTTGTAAAACTCTTATCTTTGGATGCTAATGGAACATGATTGCGGTTTTGCTCATGACTCTCAAAGTTTGTACATTGCATTTTCAAGTTTGTCATAAGGGAAAAATTCGTGTTCTGGCTTTAGGAGAAAATCTAGATTGATCTAAGCTGAATTAGACAAAGTTAGCTTCTAGAAAGTTGTAGCTTATCTTTCTAGCTTTGTAACGGTATATAGTATGAAATTTTTGGACATGGGATTTGAAAGTTATGATCCTTATAAGTGAAGATGCCCAGGAGTATAGACTGTATCTTTTGTGATGATGGGTATCGTCTCGTGATGACATATATCTTCTTTGATGACGTGTATCATTTGGTGATGACGTGTATTGTCTGGTGATGACGGATATCTTTTGTGATGATGTGTATCATCTGGCGATGATGTGTATCGTCAGATGATGACAGGTATCTTTTATGATGACGTGTATTGTCTGGTGATAACATGTATCGTCTGGTGATGACGTGTATCTTCTTGGTACTGTTCATCTTGCATCTTCTGGTCCAATTTTTACCCTATAGATGACAGAAGCTATCTTCAAGTCTACTTGAAAGTTGTAGATATAGAACTTCTCTTTCAAACCGCCTAAGAATGACCTTGATCCGACATCTATAGAGAAAGTTATGCTAATTGCACCAAATCAGGTTTAATATGATTGAAGACAAAACCTTGTTTAATTCTTTCAGCCATAACTTTGCTATCCGATCTCTAAATGAGATGATTCTTGTCTTCAAATAAAATAGAGGCATATAGCTACAATTTGTATGAAGGAATAAAGTTCTAATTCAGTCTCTAAGCATTTCAATTTCTGGATGGAAATTGAGCATAGAATACTGTTTTAGTGTTAAGAACAGTTCAAAAAGGCTCATGATGCGATATTAGACCCTCACGTTTCATGACATCTGATGTTGGATTCCGGAAATAAGGTTCAACATGTTATGGTATCAGAGCAACTAAGTTTAGGCCCAGGTGTAGGACTAGGTTTAGGGGTACCCTAGGCACGAAATGGGTAGGTTAAGACATGAAATGGACATGCGTGGTTTTAAATGAATAACTTGCACTTTTGAATTATTTCATATGATTTGAAATTGTTTTGCATGAACTACAGATTTTCAATGGTTTTAAATTGAAGGACTGAAAATGCCACCTTGAAAGAGAACTCAAGGAGCTATGACTCGATCTTGCTCTCATCAAGGTAGCATGGATGAATACTATGTCCCACAAGATACGGGGACACATTCTACTCCAGATTTTGAGGCACATAGTGTGCAACATGAGGTGCCTCCACCACCTCCCTCTATGCCTCAAACAAACCCCATGGATCCATGTTTCTTTCAAGCCTTTGCTCAAGCTTTCTCATATGCCATAAGCCAAAGGTCACAAGTTCCGATGCAAGCTCCAATAGATATGAGAGGACAGTATGACAAGCTCTGTAAGTATGGGTCTGTCGAGTTCAATGAAACTACAAATTTGGAAATGCTAAAGCCTGTTTGAAGAGGACCGAGAGGGTTTTGATTCAGATGAAGTGCTCAGATAAGGAGAAGTTAGATTATGTTGTAAGCTTGCTATAAGGGGACGCACTTCATTGGTTAGAATCAACGCCCCACAGTCAGGATATGCCTCCGGTGTTGTCATAGAGAGACGTTTTGGAGGATTTCAAGAGGAAATACTTCTCAAGGGTCTATATCTAAGCGAAGGCCAGGGAGTTCCTAAATCTTACACAAAGGGACATGAGTGTGAGTGAATATGAGTTGAAGTTCACCAGTTGTCACAGTATGAGGCGAACATTATGACAAATGAGGAGGATAAGTGTCGCAAGTTTAAGGGAGGTCTTCATTTGGGGATTAAGGAGAAAGTCCTGATCCACATCTTCTGTGACTACCAGCAGGTGATAGATGCTGCACTCCAGGCTAAGAAACTGGAGAATATAATGAATGAAGTGAGCAGGAAGAGGAACAATAGGGAGTAGTCTTCTAAGAAGGGAATGAGTGCTCCAATACCTGAGAGGAGTACAAGGAGTTACCATACTCAAAGTAAGCAGTGGCCCTACTAAGAACAAGCAGGAAAGGGTAGTTTCAAGGCAAGTCTCAAGTGTGGGAGGCATTGGAAGGACGAGGAGGAGTAATTACACAAACCCCCAATGTGAGCATTTTAGGAAACTTCATAAAGAAGAGTGTTTTAATTTAAAACGTGTTTTCGATGCGGGGAGAGGTGACACATGATCAGGGACTGTCCTCAGGTACCAAGGCAAGAGGGGTCGCAGTTTCAAGCCCCAAGGAGAGCAAAAATATTGGGAACTAGGCCAGTCACTGAGGTGGGCATTTCTAAAGTTACAAAGAAGGCTATTCCTCCATGAAGGCAGCCGCACTTGAGGTAGTCACAGGTATGGCTCAGTTATTTAATTCAACAGTGTATTTACTAATTGATTCTGGTTCCACATATTCTTTTTTTCCTGCAAGCATGGCATTACATGGTGTGAATTCGATTCCTTTGGATAACTCTTTAATTGTTAGTACTCCTTTAGGGAGGAATGTGATAATAAGTCAAGTATATAGAAGTTATGAGCTCTTCATTGATGGTGCTAGACTGGTAGTGGACTTACTACCCCTAGACCTAAAGGAGTTAGATGTAATACTGGGAATGGATGTCATGGAGAAGTATCATGCGAAGTTGGATTGTAGTCTCAAAGAGGTGGAATTTGATCTTGGCAATGGTGAGAGGATGATTTTCAGAGGAGACAGGAGAACACCGTCACCTAAAATGATTTTAGCTTTGTTAGCTGACAGGATGATAAGAAAAGGGTGTGAAGCCTTTTTGGCACATGTTGTCGAAATTGAAGTTAATGAAGGGAAGTTATAGAATTTTCCAATTGCGAGGAAGTTTCCAGATGTGTTTCCAGAGGACTTACCAGGTTTGCCACCGGTGAGAGAAATCGAGTTTGCCATTGACTTGATTTCTAGAACCGCACCCATTTTTATACCACCGTATAGAATGGCTCTAGCTAAACTGAAGGAGCTTAAGTAACAGTTGGAGGAACTATTAGAGAAGGGGTAAATAAGGACGAGTTCATCACTATGGGGAGCGCCTGTATTGTTTGTTAAGAAGAAGGATGGAACATGGCAGATGTGTATTAACTATCGGAAACTGTTAAGAATAACTATCCTCTGCCCCGGATTGATGATATGTTTGACAAGCTGCAAGGAGCAAGGGTCTTTTCCAAGATTGATTTCAGGTCGGGCTATCATAAGCTTAGAATTAAGGAGTCTGATGTAAGTAAGACAACTTTTAGGACTGGTTATGGGCATTACGAGTTCCTAGTCATACCATTTAGTTTGACCAATGCTCCTGCTGCTTTCATAGATCTTATAAATAAGGTCTTTAGGGAGTATCTGGATCAGTTTGTCATAGTGTTTATCGATGACATTCTGTTGTATTCCAAGAGTGAAGGGGAGCATGAAAAACATCTCGGAATAGTGTTGTAGACATTGAGGGAGAAAGAACTTTATGCCAAATTCAGCAAGAGTGAGTTTTGGCTTCATAGGGTGGTATTCCTTGGACATGTGATTTCGAAAGATGGAGTACATGTTGATCCGAGGAAAGTTGAAGTGGTGATAAACTGGTATACACCCAAGACAATTGATAGAAGTGAGGAGTTTTATGGGATTGGTAGGCTAATATAGGAGATTCGTTGAAGGATTCTCTATGATAGCAGCTCCGATGACCAAGTTATTAAGGAAGAATCAGAAGTTTTTCTTGAGTGATGAATGTCATAAGAGCTTTTAGGAGCTTAAGCATAGATTGACAAGTGCTCCAATTTTGACTTTGCCCACAAGAGGGGAGGATTATACAGTTTATAGTAATGCTTCAAGGAAGGAATTGGGTTGTGTATTGATGCAAGGAAACAAGGTAATAGCTTATGCCTCGCAGCAGCTAAAGCCTTATGAATTGAATTTCCCGACCCATGATCTGGAGTTAGCAGTAATAGTTTTTACCCTGAAGATTTGGAGACATTATCTATATGGGGTTTAGACGAGGATTTTTACGGATCACAAAAGTCTCAAGTATTTATTGAGTCAGAAAGTACTGAATTTGAGACAGAGAAGGTGGTTAGAGCTAATTAAGGATTATGATTTGTTGATTGAGTACCATCCAGGGAAGCCAAATGTAGTGGCAGATGCTTTGAGTAGAAAATCCTTAATAGCCCAGATTCAAACAGTTTATCTACCATTATTGGAAGAGATGGCTAAGCTTCGAATAATCTTAAAACAGGAGGAACCCGATTGTGTTATTGCAAATTTTAGAGTGAGGTCAATAATCAGGGAGAAAGTAAAGGAGTTATAGGCATAAGATATAGATTTGATCAAGCTCCTAGAAAATTAGGAATGGTAAGAAATCTAAAGTGATAGTGAGGAATGATAGACTCATAACTGTAGGTAACAAGCTTTGTATTCCAAATGTCAAGGAGGTGAAGGATGAGATACTGGATAAGGCACACAATGCGCCTTATACTATGTACCCAGGTAACACCAGGATGTAAAGAAATTTGAGAGAGCATTTCTAGTGGAAAGGCATGAAGAGGGAGCTAGCAGAATAAGCAAGTAAGTGTCTAGTGTGTCAGCAAGTCAAGGCTGAACACCAGGCATCTTCAAGCAAGTTAAGGCCATTGTCCATTCCTGAGTGGAAGTGGCAAAGGGTAAATGTGTATTTTCGGATGGGTTTGCCCAAGACTAGTAGGAAGCATGCTGCCATATGGATTACTGTTGATCATTTGACAAAGTCAGCCCATTTTTTGGCAATTGAACGGATTTATCCTCTGCATGTGCTTGCAAAGAAGTATATTGATGAGATAGTGAGACTGCATAAGATTCCTGACTCTATAGTTTCTGACAGGGATTCTTAGTTTACTTCGAGATTCTGAGAAAGTTTGCAAGAAGCTTTGGGGACCAAGTTACACTTTAGCACTGCTTTTCATCCTCAGAAAGATGGTCAATCTAAGAGGACTATTCAAACCCTTGAGGGAATGCTCAGGGCATGTGTGATGGATTTCAAAGGCGCTTGGGATGAGCATTTGCTATTGGTCGAATTTGCTTACAATAATTCGTACCATTCGAGCATTTAAATGGCTCCTTATGAAGCACTGTATGGAAGGAGATGCAGAACTCCGATATGCTAGGATGAAGAAGGAGAAAGGAAACTGATATGGCTAGAGTTACTTCAGATGACAATTGACAAGATCAATTTAGTCAAGCAAAGGCTTAAAGCAGCTCAACATAGAATGAAGAGCTACACTGACGCATACCGAAAGGAGATGGAGTATCAAGTTGGTAAGAAAGTCTTTCTTAAGACATCTCCTTGGAAAGGAGTTATGAGGTTTGGCAAGAAGGGTAAGTTGAGCCCAAGATATATGGGTCCTTATGAAGTTGTTGACAGGATTGGACGACTACCCTATAGGTTGGCACTACCACCGGAATTGTCTCAGATACATGATGTTTTTCACGTTTCCATATTTAGGAGGTATAGATCGGACCCCTCTCATATCATTCAGACCACTGAGGTTCAGTTGAGAGATGATATGACTTATGAGGAGACTATAGTAGGGATCTTGGACACTAAGGAGAAGGTCCTCAACAATAAGACAATTCAATTAGTTAAAGTTTTATGCAGAAACCATTCTGTAGAATAGGCCACGTGGGAACCTTCAGAAGAAATGAAGGAAAATTATCCATACCTCTTCAACGATTCAGGCAAGAATTTCAAGGACGAAATTCATTAAAGGGGGAGAAATGTGAGACCCTAAATCTTTTTTCATTTATTTGATTATTTATTTTGCTTTATTTCATTATCTTAGAATTTAATCCATGATTTTGTAAGCGTAAGGAGAAACTAAAATTAAGTTAGAGTATAGTATGGTGTTTAATGGATTAAAAGTAGCAAGAGTGTATAAGGGAATTTTTGGAAGATCACTTAAGCATTTAAGATATAAGGCATATAAGCAAGGGTAAAGTGGATTTTTAACATTCATTAAGGGTAAAATAGGAAGAGGAAAAGTGTTGCATTGCTTTGGAGAGGAGGAAAAACGTGAATTGAAGATAGAAAGAAGAAGAGAACACCGAAAATGAGAAAGGAGAGTTAAGTGTTTCGATTTTTGTAAGAAAGGAAGTTGAGCTAGGGTTTCATCTTTTCTTAGCTTCTAAGAGTGAATTTGAGAGTGATCAGGAAGGGGAAAAGAAAGAGGAAGATAAGAGCTCAAAATTAGGCCAAGCATCTCTTCATTTGGTGAAGATTTATGGTAAGAGCATTCTTAATCCTTTGGATTTGGAAGGGGTTTTGTTCATGAAGCTTAAGAAATGCATGAGTTTAGGTATTCTAGGAGCAATTTTAGTAAATTTGCCTTGTGGTTTTTTAATTTTGCAAACCTATTCAATTTGAGATTTTTGCTTATGAAAAGAAAATCAAGAAAAACAAGAGGAGCAAGAGGAGAGGCACATTTGAGCAAGTTTAAAGCAAGGAAATTCAAGGTGGGTTCCATTTTTATAATTATGTGATAAGCCATTAATGTTTCTTTCAAGAAATGGAAATAAATGATTTCAACTACTTTTTAAATGTGCATTTATTGCTCTTTGAATGCTTTGAAAATGTGCTACATGTGTAATATATGAATTGTGTTATGAACTATGAAATGCAAAATAAAAATGATTTGTAAAAGGATAGCAAGTTTATGAAATCAAGTTTCCAAAATGTGCCTTTTTGGGCAAACTGTTTTCAATCCATGAATTACATGTTATGTGGGTTTGGTGAAGTCCATTCAAGTATGTCACATGTACGTTGACCAAGTTAAAGGCTTCTCCCATCTGCCTGCTAGTGGCACGGAGCTCCTTCATGGACTCCCTCAAGTTTATGACTACATAGGACCATTATGTGGAATTATGTAGTTTATCATATTTATGGATCTACCCAAACCATTTTGATGTGATTATGTGCTCATGATATGTGTTAAGAGTGATGCATGCTTGTCTTGCATTAATGTGAATGTTTAAAATGGAAATAATTATTTCAATGGTTTTGTTTGTTACTAGTTATAAAATTGTTATCCACGAGCTTTAAGCTTACCTCCATTCCTTCCCATATCCAGGTGATGAGCAAGGGATCGAGTGAAACAGAATCGAGGCATCACTCCAAAATTTGCATCTTTTTACGTTTTAAGCTAGATTTGTAACTACAAGGCTTTAGTTGCATTTTAAGCAAATTACTATTAATGTATCTTTTTGTATTTTGACATTTTGAGATATTGATGTATTCCCATTAAAGCCTTGCAAAAACTTATATATTTTGATGTTAGAAGTATGTTTGTGTTTTGCCGATGATATTTCAAATTTTTTTATTTCACTTCCAAGTTCTCCATAAGAGTAAGAATGTGTGTTTTGAATTTAGGAGAAATAAGGCTGAATTGGAGAAAGTTGTCTTCTTAGAAGTTGTAGATTATTTTTCTAGCTTTCAAATGATATATAGCATGAAAATTTTGGGCATTGGAGTTAAGAGATATGATCTTTAGAAGTTGGTGATGCTGCTTAGGATGGACATTCGGGACAACTGTATTATTTTGAAATTTTGACCCTTTTGGAGGTAAAATATCTTTTTAGGGTCTTTATGAAAGTTGTATATCTAGAAGTCTTCTTTGAAATGGTTCAAAAATGACCTTCATCTGATATCTCTAGGAAAAGTTATACTTTTTTTTTAACTGTTACAGGTTAGAGGAAGGAAAGCAGGAGGGAAGAAGTCGCGATCGCGATGCGCAT
>JANITX010000010.1:9597062-9613016 GCA_027564395.1 Erythroxylum ulei | reverse complement strand
TGGTCTAGCGTGCCGCTTCCGCGGGCTCGAGCTCGGATATCACCACGATATCGGGAGCGGGTCGCAGCGGGAGCGGGACGCTACACCTCTATTGAAACCTTTAATAGATTAACCTTGATAAAAAATCTATGGAACATCCTATTAGATAAGAAATCTTTATGGATTAGATGGTTCCATAGCTATATCCTTAAAGGATCCAGCCTTTGTTCTATTCCTCTAAAACCTTCCTTTTCTTGGTCCTTGATTAAACTTTTGAAGTTAAGACCTATCTTAGAACCTTTGGTGTTTTGTAAGGCTGGAAATGGGAACAAGACTTATTTTTGGTTTGCTAACTAGATTGGTAAAGACCCCTTAATTAGAATTCCACAAACTCTTCAATCTTGGAATGGACTTCCTATCATCTCGAAAGTAAATTCCATCATTCTAGAGGGCTAATGGAATATCCCCTCGGATTTGCAGCAGCTCATTCCCAATTACTATGCTAACATAGGAAGAGATGACACATTCAAATGTATCAATCTACCTCCAAACATTTTCAGCATTGCGAAATTCAGAAGTTGGCAAAATCAGAATAATCTAAGCCAAATATGGTTTCCTATTATTTGGCACAAGTCACTCATGCCTAGCTACTCCATTTTTTGTGGCTTGTTATGCTAAATAAACTAAGTACAATGGACAGAATGCACTACATTGCTTCCAATTGTACTTGTGTCCTCATAAGATTGAGGAAGAATCAAGGAATCACTTATTTTTCCTATGTCCTTTCTCCCAGTTTATATGGGAGAAGATTCAAGATTTGTTTTTGACTATAATACAGGTAGCATCTTCATGGAAGCACTTGATTAGCTTCTGAATTTGAACCATGTTCCTAACTACAACAAACAAATATATATCATTTCCTTCGCCTCCTCAATTAAGGAGATTTGGAGAGAGAGAAATATCAAGCGTTTTCAGAATATTGCACGCTCTAAAAATGAGGATTTATCCTCTCCAATTGATGGAATTATAGAGAAACTCCTATATACCCAAAAGTCTGAAAGAGTTTTCCCTAATCTAGTTTCATTGTAGAGAACCAATTAAATACGGAAGGGCAAATAATCTTATGATAGAGTAGATCTATTTTTTTTTTTTTGTAAGAAAGTACCTAAAGGAGAAGGAGTGAAGGTCCTTAGAAGCCGCACATAGATTATGGAGTTCTTCCCCTTTAAAGTGTAGAGCACGAACATAAGTGATGAGTAGGAATGATGGTCCAATAGGAGAACTGATTTTGATACATGAGTTGTGAGAACGAGCAACGTGAAACTGTAAAGATCAACCATCGTCTAGCGGATCTCTTTCTAGAAACATCCTGTACCCAATTTAGGTGGGTTTGGTGAATGGAGTAAGACATTGGTTCTGTCTGATTTTGATGGGGTTGGACGTTGTCGCTTGGATCCATGATTCTGCTTAACCTTAACTAAAGAACACCTGCAAAACAACAAAAGGCACACCGGGGGTTGATTGCCGGCAAGCCCCTCCGACGCTCAAGTCAGTCTTTTGGTGGGAGTTTAGGTGGCTAAGAATAGAGGAAATCAGGGTTTTAATGTCATACCTTTTCCATGATGAAACTGCACCTTATATACCCGGAATACCTGCTAGGTTTAGGTCTTTACGTATGCATGGGAAATTACCACCTACGAATGGGCTGTCGATTTATGGGCCTGGGCCTAGCACACTCCAGTCTGGGCTTGGGCTTGGGGCGACCGACTAGACCACTCAAAATAAAGGCTAAAAGTACGTTTTGAATCCCGTCATTTGTAAAAAAAATATAGAATAGACCCTAATGTTTTGAAGCGTTAAAATTAAACCTCGTTAATTTCAAAACATTCAAAATAGAACATAAATGAATGAAAAATTTAACAAGATTAATTCTTCATCTTGTTACAATAATACTGATATGATTTTATTTTTATTTTTAAATAAGAGTGGCCCTATTATCATATGACAAATAGGATTCACTGTTTAAAATATATAAATTTGGACTATATTGTTATGTTATAAGTAAGACCTACTCTTTGAAATGTATAAATAATAGCCCCGTTATTTCGTGGCTACGAGATCTACTTTTTGATTAGTTTAAAATTTAATTATACAATATTTTTATTTAAAAATATAAAAAAATGTTATGTCAGTACTAATATAGTATTTAGAATTAATCTTATCAAATTATTCATCTGTTTAGCATCTATTATAAATGTTTTGAAAACGTTAGATTACAATTTGAAAGCTTTAGATTAGCATTTGACAAATTTCCCTTTTTATCATATTTCCTTTCCCATAAGCGTCTCTGTTGGGTCCGGGGGTACCAAAATTCTCTCAGGTTGGTTCAACTAGACGGCATCACAGAGGAGCATGCGGTGATATGCAGCGACTGAGAGGTCGAGTAACCTCTCTTTTGAAGGGGAAAGCTGTTAATTCATGGGCTGCTGTGCATGACACCTTTGTATCCACCAAGGTAATGTTTCGTTTCTCCTTAGGTTGGGATTACTTGAACTTCACCCTTTTCTTTACTTTTGATTTCCATCTGGGTTTTGCTGTTTTATTAGGACATTTTTGAGAGGCATAGAGTAGTGTTCACCGTGGGAACTTCTATGGCATCAGTTGCTACGGCATGGGCAGGTAAGTTTTTTCTCTTCGTTTAGCTTATTCCTTTTTTACTTTGTCACATCCCTTTGGTTTCGCTCAAAGTGTTTTGATATTAGCACTTAATGGGCCTTTGGGACGATTGTTCACGTTCTTCAAATAAATTAACTGTTTATTTCTTTGTGTAGACTTGATATTTACTGTCTATGAACACGTTGATTGTTAACCGAATTCTGTATGTCAAACTAGTCTTGTCTATATCAGAATCTATAACTTTGATTAAGTGAACTATTGTTGGACATATATTTATCTGTCAGTTGATGTAATTTTTGTCAGATGGGTTCACTACTTGAGTGAGAAGATTCCCTAGAAGAAACTGGCTTGTACTCGATGAATTGGTTGATCTTATACTTGATTTAGGTTATGTGTATTGAAGCTTCTAGAACATTGATTTTTTTTAATTTGATTGGTTCCAAGTAGATTTGGAATTGAACGTTACAATGGCCTATATTAGTGAAGGAATTACATAGTTATGAACTTTGTGGCAATTTTAGAGTTTCTAGGGCTTCTAAAGCCTCTGTACCCATGTCTTCTTCTTGAAGGGGAACTTTCACTTGTGAAAGACAGTGTTTGTCCGTTATCTAATGCTTGGGAAACAAGGAAATTATTATTGTTCTAACTGTTTTGATTGTATCTAGTACTTGAGTATCTTATTTATCAATCATCATAATTTATTTATAGGGTATTGCATACGCCATTATCATGAATCAAAAGTGGATCAAAGGCTTGAATCAATTGAACAAGTTGTGAGTATCTGTAAATTGCAATACTTATCTTTGATTATGTTTCATATTGGAATAGAAGTGTGCGGTATGACTTGTTGTCAGTATTTTTGTTTTGGGCCATGCAAGGTTCTGCAATCCAGTCAATGGAGTTGTCTCCTAGGCCATGGAAATGGTCTGGTGACTATACTACTATTTCTGACTGATTCGTTTTGGAAACAAATGATTGCCCTGGAAAATATAGAGTAAAGTTTTAAATTACAGATTGGGGGTTATACTGCGATTGTAGGTTATTGCGGTGATTTGGACACAACTGTGATAACAGAGTGGACACACAATTGTGGTATTGCGGCCCACGTATTTAAAACCTTATTATAGAATATTGAATTATGGAGAGTTAATGCTACTCAAAGTTGTATTAATATCCATTAATGTCACTTTGTTGTTTCAGTCTTATGTTGTTTTTTTGAAGTAAAATGCTAAAGTTTCCTTTTTGTGGTGAGAAGCTTGTATGAAGTGCCCTTTTCTTTGCAAATTGCATTATAATCTTGTTCCACTCATGTCAAGAAGCCATTTAGCATAAAAGCTTATGCTGTTTCTCGAATCTAATAATGGTTTAAATATTTTTAACATGTCATCTTAGATGAAGATTGAATACAAATCACAAATCCACCAAGCAAACAACGCAATTTGATTTGAACTCTAAAAACCCTCGTCATTAAGGCTTTGATACTTTGTTAAGGAATCATTTAACTCAAAAGCTTAGTTTGTTGGGTAAACTGCAATATCAGTGTAAATACTTTAACAACTATAATTCCTTTCAAGTTATTATGATCTGGAACAAAAAAAAAGGGATCAATTTTGACTAAGCTCATAAGAACATGCCTTTGTTAGCCTCTTAGTTTACTTCCAAAAGTAATTGAGCTGTTGAATGCATTGAAATTTTGCTTGTCTCTCAATTTTTAACGTTTCATTTTCCTGACTCGTCTTTTCCCCTCTGTATCTCAAGTCTTCTTGTTTCAAGTCTGAGTAAATTCTTTTTGTTTTATGGCAGATGAAAAGCAATTATGAAATTGAGCATGCAGAATTCAAGAAGCTTGTTAATCCTGGAAATTCAAGTATTGCTGCTTCCATTGCTACAGCTGGAACTACATTTATCATCGGGTATGACTTCACATTCCTTATCGCACATAGTGTAGTTGCACCTTTTTTGGTTTTTACTTTTTTCACAATTCTCAAGTTCTTTAACCTAGCATTAGTTGTTCCTTTTGCGAGTCTCGCGTTGCTATGCTTAAAGGCATGGATACCTTTTTCCCATCATCAATTGATTTGGGACTAGTTAGTTGCAACTGGAAAATGGGACAACCATTTTAGCCTAGTGGTAATAACGCAATGAAGCACCCCCAGCCCCCTTCCCCTAAAAATGATAGAAAGAGGAAGGTAAGTGAATAATAGGCTTTGATTGATTTATTGTTTTGGAATGCATATGATGAGTAGCTTTTCTGGACAGTAGGGCGTCTTAACCTTTGTTTATAATTACTTTTTGGCTGCCTCCTTAGCCAATGTAACCCTTCTGTACTGGTATTCCAAGGCTGTTTGTAACTAGTTTCTTGCTGTGCCTTATGTCATAATTCAATAAAATATCTTACTTTACAAAAAATAAAAAATGCATATGATGATCTTGATTGCTGAATTAGTTGACATTTTTTGAGCAATTTCTTCTACATCATATGAACTTTCTATCACTGTTATTTTTCAATGTCAAGGTTGTTGATTTTTACCTTGTCCATATGGTTCATTCTAGGAAAATACATTTATAATATATATAAGAATTCCCATATTGCTTCCTTTAGTAGAATTGGATCACTGAACCAACACTTGGGTTATGGGCTTATTTTATCTTTTGAGCAACTTCCTATCAATTATGGCCACCCGAAGATTTGTCAACCGGTATTGAGATTTTTAGAAGTGTTGAAGAAACATTGACAATATTTGTCACTCATTTTTAAGTTGCAAGATGTGGAAGACATTGTGTATTAAAGATCTTGTTGACAGCTCCAACTTGTAGGCGATCATGCCAATTCTGTCAATTATCTTTTATGGCCCATAATATCTTGATGCTATGCTATAACTTTAAGTAGAATGCCACCAATTTGAAATTTATGATCTGATCTATCCTTATTAGCTTGCATACGCGTTCAATTTTACGCACGATCCAAGTGGAAGTTGGTTACTTGCAAAATGACTTCCTTGTCTTGTAATGCATGATCTATAGCAAACTATGGAATGTGCCCCAGTGGAGGAAATTCATAAAAAAATTTGAAAGGAGTTGAGTTAGTGGATGAATGATGGGTGGTATTATACCACCACTTTGCTAAAGCTAATGATGTGAACCAATTGTGAGGAAGATTGCCAGTCATACAATGAAGGTAGGTCTACAACATGTGATTCAACACCTCTGTCTATCAGTCAATTTGTGAATGATAGGTTGAAGAAAAGTGCAATTTAACCTTTTAGTCTATAAAATTCTTGCCATAAATTGCTAAGAATTATGGGATTCCTATCACTTAATATAGCACTTGGCATTGCATTGAGTTTTAAACATGAACTAGAAACAATTGAGCTATTTATTCAACTATATAGGCATGTGATAAAGAATGAAATTTGCATATTTGACAAGTCTGTCAACAACAACGAAAATCACATCATAGCCTTTAGACTTGGGTAGTCCTTCAATGATTTACCAACCTCGGTCTTGCACTAATTTGGAATTGGTAAAGGCTAGAGAAGTCAATGAAGCAATTGTTTCATATTTATTGATTTTGCAAGTTTGGCATACTTTGATAAAATTCCTCACATCCTTCTGGAGACTCTTCTAACAAAACAGTGATTGTAGTCTTTTGAGTGAAGGGAAATGCCCAAGTGATCACCACTTACTTCAATGTGCATCATAGTTACAATTGTGCTTCTTAGAGTAGGGTCATAGCCAACCACAATTCTGCCCTTCCACATCAATATCCCATCCTAGAGTTGAGAAGAGTGAATGCACTTTCCCTTA
This sequence comes from Erythroxylum ulei, assembly GCA_027564395.1. Lineage (NCBI taxonomy): Eukaryota > Viridiplantae > Streptophyta > Magnoliopsida > Malpighiales > Erythroxylaceae > Erythroxylum > Erythroxylum ulei. The sequence continues at coordinate 9,606,554 of JANITX010000010.1, read as the reverse complement.
TTGAAATTTTGGCAACATTTCATGAAGGGTAGGATCACCAAACTAACAGTTTTTTTTTTTGCTTATATTTTAGTTTGCACCTAAGGTACAACTAGTGAAATATACCTTCTAGAAATTCTTGAAAGTGCATCAACCGAAGAATTATTAATAGCAAAAATTATGGATCTTAATGCAAAGATTATGACAGAAAATATGGTTAAGATTACGAGATTCATTCTACCATAATTAGTTTATTAGCTATATATATATATTTACCTATAATAGAAGATAGCAATTAGTTTGAGTGTATTCTTACCAAAAATAGATTGTATGCCAATTCTCTTTTAACTGAAAGGATCCTCATGAGGGAATTTAGACATTTACCCAAAATTGTAATGGTATTAGAGCTTCACTTCTATCCTTCGAAATTTTTTATTTCATTTTTATTTTGGGTTGCTTAATTTTTTAATCAACAACTTTGCTTTGGGATTTCTTTTGATCTTGTGGTTAAGTCTTGCATTAAGATTTCTAGATTTGAATTTTTTTGAAAATGGCTACCAAGAATATTTTTTGGAAAAATATTTATAAAGATGTCAGTTATCAAATTTACAAGAAAGAATTATGTAGCATGGGAATTTCAATTCAAAATGTTTCTAAAAGGTAAGGAGCTTTGGGTCACATTGATGGTCGTCTACTCCTAAAGATGATTAAGGAACTTAGTCAATGGGAGGCAAAGGATGCCCAAATTATCTCTTGGATTTTAGCAACTATTGAAGGCCATATGGTGACAATTTACGCTCGTTTGGTATGGCCAAAAGATGTGGGATTTAAATCATATATACCATCAAGATAATACTATGAGATGATTTCAACATGAACTCGAGATTAATAATTTAAATCAAGGTAATCTTTCTATTGAACAATATTATTCTGGATTTATCTATCTATAGAGCAAATACTATGGAATTATCTATTCTAAGTTACCTAAAGAGGCCTTAGATAATCTTCAAGAGATTTATGAAGTTAGTAGGCGAAACAGTTTTTGATGAAACTGAGATCAAAAGTTGTTCCGGTTGGATTGTTGAATAGCGATCCTGTTACTTCTTTCGATGTGTGTCTTGGTGAATTATTGTGTGAAGAATAGAGAATGGCTACACAAGCAATTATAGGCGGATCTAAGGAAACATCTGAGGTTATCAATGTTGCTTATGCTGCTTAAGGGAGGAATCAAGGAAAAGGATAAGTGTAGTGCTATAGTTGCAAGAAGTTCAAGCATGTTGCCAACAATTATAGTAAGAAATTTTGCACTTACTATGAGGAATGGCAGTGGTTTGTGCCATGACATGTTGGGCCCTGGCCAGGCTGATTTATTTTTTAAAAAATTTCAAAAAACAAAGTCGTTCTTGACGAAATGGTGTCGCTTTGTCGCTCTCGATTGGGCCATGGGTTGGGTTGGGTTGGACAACCTTGACCTATGGCCCGTTGGCTTTAGGCCGGGCCTGATTGGACAACCCTGACTTGTGGCCTGTTGGCTTTAGGCCGGGCTAGATTGCCATGCTTACTTACTTTAAACAAAATGGATACATTATCAAGGAAGGCCTAACAAGACTAGAAAACTGGCGAGCCCAAGCCTTTGGAACAAAAATTGTTGTTCCAAACTTTAATATTATTGGTCCTACATCTACAACCACTAGCACCAACAGTTTATTGTTATTCTAGAAATGGTACAACATATGATTTCCAATGCATTCTTTACTTTTGGCCTTCAAGGTCAAGGGAAGGCTGTCTCTTCTCTTTAGTTTGTTGATTTTGGTGTGGGCAATCATACTGCTAAATCACCTGGATCGTTACTTAATCTACGACAATATGTTGGTAGACAAAATATTCAAATTGCTAATGGCAGTAATCTTCCAATTACAACCATTGGTGATATTGGACCTTCTTCTTGTCATTTATTTATCTCTCATAGGTTGTTTATGAGTTTAATTTATGTTGGTCGAATGGTGGACAATAACTGTGATGTACATTTCTCTCGTATGTGTAGGATTAGGTGTTGGGGTAGGTGATTACTTAGGAGCCTCAAGTACGAAGATTATTTTCGTTGCGATTTACTATTTTTAGAACTTTGACTTTGGCTTTGGCTTCTATTATTGTTGAAAATAAGGCTGAAGTTTGGCGTAGACGATTGAGTCAACCAAATAGTGTGATTTTGTCTAATCTAATGAAGCGTGGTTTTCTTGGAAATAGTGATCACTGTTTTGATCAATTATGGCCTCTTGATTTCTTTAATTGTAAAATAGCAAAAAATCAAACTTTACCTTTCCCTACATGTGGTAGTCGTGTTAATATATGCTTTAAGATTGTACACTCTAATGTCATTTCACACGAGCAATATAAATATTTTAAGATGTTCATTAATGATTATACTTGTTTTACATGGGTCTATTGTCTATGCTCCAAATTTGAGGTGTTTCACTATTTTCCAAGGCTTCGTGGCTTATATTAAAGCACAATTTTCCACCTGCATTAGAGCTTTATGATCTGATAATGGCGGTGAATATATGTTGCATGATTTTCAAGTTTTTTTGCAACAAAAAGGTATTGTATCTCAATTATCATGTCCTGATGCCCTTCAATAGAGTAAATGTAAAAAACGTCATTTGTTCATGTTTCGAACGTTACCCTTGTAGTTGCATTCCATCCATTTGCCTATTATAGTTTATTTGATTAATCATTTGCCTTCTCAACTATTGAATTTTGAGTCTCCTTATTATCATCTTTTTGGTATGGATCGTAACTATCACACGCTACACATTTGGATGCGTTTGTTTTGTTGATATGCCTCCTGATGAACACCACAAGCTTAAAGCTTAATCATTCAGGTGTGCTTTTATGGGTTATAGTACTACTCGCAAGGGGTTTTTGTGTTACGATGATATTGTTGTATGCAGATCTCTAGAAATGTGATTTTCTTTGAACTTTAGTACTTTTTTTAGTATGTATTTGCTTTTGACATTGTTTTTCCTAGATTTGATTATATCTTTACCAATTGAGCATTTTAAACTTAGTATTGCTAGCAACAATAGCCCCCATCATTGCAAATCCTTACTAACATTGATCTAGTGCCTACTCCTATGGCTCTTCGGAGATCCTCCCACATTAGTTATCCTCCTGATAGGCATGGTTTCTTAGCCATTTTTATTGAAACCATAGGTCCTACTTCTTATTCTCAAGCAACTAAGCATGAACATTGGGTAAAAGCTATACAAGAAGGGTTTTAGGCTCTTTACGAGAATCATACTTAGGATACTGTTCCTTGTCCTACTAGTGTTAATCCCATTGGTTGTAAATGGGTATATTCCATTAAGTTGTGGTTAGATGGTTCATTTGATAGATATCAAGCGAGGTTAATAAAACTTTGGTAATTGACAAGAGTATGAGGTAGACTATAAAGAGACATTTGGACATGTAACAAAGATGACAACTCTGCGACTTGTACTAGCTATTATTGCTTTTAAGGGTTGGCCATTGTGACAAATGGATTTTAAGAATGCCTTTTTGCACAAAGATCTTTTACCACCAAGGTTATTTTCTACACCATCTTCTAATGTTTGTAAGATAAAACGATCACTCAACAAGCTCCATGTGCTTATATAGGCGCCTAAACTATCTATTACTCGGCTTGATATTTCCTTCATTGTTCAACAAGTTAGCCAATTTATATAGGTGCCTAGACAACTCCACTTGGCTATTGTTTGTTGCATTGTTCGCTATTTGCAAGGCCCTTTTGTTCAAGATCTTTTCTCCTTTATGGACTCTCCTGTTCATTTGGTTGCATATAGTGATACTAATTGGGCTGTTTAATTTGATACTCGACATTCAATTAGTGGTTGGTGCATGTTTCTTGATAACTCTTGTTTTATGAAAAAGCAAGAAGCAAGATCCGGTGTCTAAGTCCTCTACTAAGTCAGAATATTGTGATATGTCCTCTGCATGTCCTAGAATTATACAGCCTTGGGGATTGTTGCGAGAGCTTGGGTTTCCCCAAATTGTGCCTACTCCACTCCATATGAATAATACTAGTTCCATTCAAATTGCTATAAACCCATTTGTAAATGAGTATATTCCATTCAAATTGTCACTCTATTCGTGAAGCATATGACACTAGTGTTTTCTCTCTTTCACATATCGCCACTGATCTCTCGATTGCTGATGTATTTACAAGGGCTCTCTCCTAGAACCAACATCACTTCCTTGTTCACAAATTGATGCTTTTTGATCAGCCGATATCAATTTGAGGGGGATATCAAAGGCAGAAATGTTAATGGCAGGAATTCCTTCACATGATTTCGAAGTCATAGCGTCAAAGGTTAGGGAGCTATAAGCTTGTTGAAAGGGAATGCTAATTCTCTCTTCAAGGAGGTATTCTAAGCTCTTTTGATCAGTCCGTATTATAAATTTCCTTTGTCTAAATGATGATAATGTCTCGCTACTATGACCAGTGCTAGGAATTCCTTATCGTAGGTGGATAATGCTTGGTACTTAAAAGCCAAGGCCTTACTCACAAAGGCTATGGAATGCTATTGTTGTAACAAGATTGCTCTTAGTCCTCACACACTAGCATGAGCCTCTATAGTGAAAGTTTGTGCATGATTAGGTAAGATCAACATAGTGCTGTCATTAATGCCTATTTTGGATGTTGGAAAGCTTTGTGTGCATCTTCATTTTAACCAAAAGAGCCTTTTAAAGGCTTACTCCTATGCCATAGTGTTGGATAAACCTTCGAAAAATCCCTCCCATCCCAAAACCCTCTAATTCCTTGATGGTGGCAGGTTTAGGTCAATTGGCAATAGTTTCCAGCTTCTTTGGATTAGTAATCACTCCACTTGCTGAAATTTCATGGCCCAAGTATTCAATTTGATCTGCTCCGAGGCTGCACTTACTTGCTTTTGGCAAAGAACTGTTCTTATGCAAAATTACTGAAACAATCCTGAGTTAATTTTAATGGTCTTTGAAAGCGGGGCTGAAAACCCAAATATCATATGAAAAATCTAACACAAACTTCCTTAAGTCAGCCCTAGAGTATTGATTCATTAACCTCTGAAAAAGTGGCAGGATCATTTGTAAGTCCAAAGGGTATAACCAAGAGCTCATAGTACTCTTGAGTTATGAAAGTTGTTCCGTGTACATCTTGAGGGAACACCCTGATTTGATGATAATCTGAGCAGATTCAAGCTTTAAAAACCACCTTGCCCCATTCAATTTGTCCAATAATTCCTTATTCAAAGGAATTTAAATTTTGTCTTTAATTATATATTGGTTTAACAATATGTAATCAATGTGGAATCTTCACGTATTGTCTTTCTTTCTAGCCAATACCACTAGTGATAAAAATGGATTATTGCTATGTTGAATTATACATTGAGTCAATACCTCTTGTACTAGTCCTTCAATCATATTTTTCTGAATTTAAGAATATTGAATACCCTTATGTCCTGACATAGACAACTTCAGTATCCTCTTTAAGCAAATCTTATGTTCACGCAAAGTATGGGGAATAATCCTTTTGGTTCTTCAAAAATGGAGTTGAATTCTGTTAAGAAATCAGCTGTCTTACCATCCCTGTTACCTGCGTGAATTTCAGGTTCTATAGATATCTAGCAAGACAGCATCAGTACAAAATTGAACCCCTTGTCGAGTCCAGACTAGTACTCTTGAGCTAAGCTCAAATGCCCACTATCCTCTAGCTATTCCTATTAATAAACATACAGTTGTCTTTAAGCTAATTACCATGTGATAATCCTATTAGACTTAAGTCTTAAAACAATAAGGCCAAATGAAAATAAAAGTATTTCAAACTTTTTCTATTAATGAAAATTAACAACTTCAAAAAATAAATAAATATTCATTCCCTCATTGTTGTATTTTTCTGTCTTTCACTGAAGATCTGTAAGCTATACTGAAGGTTCTTTTCACTAGTGGTGATCCCTAAATCTTCTACAAAATTCTTTCGATGTGGTGGGCATAGGATCTTGTAGAGCTCTTATACAATCAATTGAGAACTCTCTATTCAACTTTGTGAATATAGCCCCTTTACTTTTTGTCAAACATCTTTCTTTCTTTGTTTTTTTTTTTTTTGTTTCAAAAACTTAGCCAAACATCTTTAGCCCTGGCTAAAATGTGAGTGTGATTTGGCTTGGCAGAAATGTTTTCTTGGTGGAAGACAGTTTCATCTTTTTTTAAGTATGCATTCATGGAATTAGAGCCACTTGAGTCATGCGTTTTATATTGCTTACTAATGTTAAAGGTTGGTATTAATTGTTTCTAATTGCGATGTTTAAGAGCTTTATTGGTTTTTTCTCCAAGCATAGCGTCTCAAATGAGTTTTAAAATAAATTTAAAAGGCCTCGATGTAGTTTTTGCCTCAGAAAGGTGCACTTATTTGTTTTTGAATTCTGAAATGTGGTTGTAAAAGGGTTATAGGGTGCTAGAAATGGTTTTAGAATTTTTCCCTGTTGGGAGCCAACTATAAAACTACTAAACAATGTCGTGAAGGTGAGAAATTTATTGAAGAATTTGAAATTTTTTATGGTGGCAATATGAAAAATAAAAATAAAATAGAATTAAAATGAAATCTTTTATTAGTTTTGTGTCGGAGAATTGAAATAATTGTTACCTAAAATGACAAAATTTGAGAAATTTCCATTTCCCATTAGATGCATTTATCACAACTAGTTTTGATGTAGATTCATCTATGTAGGGCACTGATCCTTACTCTTTGCTGAGGTCTTGAATGGGAAATTATCTTAGCATCCATTTTCTTTTGTGAAGAATTCAATTATAGCCTATATCGGAGGTTCTCACATAAAAATAATCTCTTTTTGTGTGTTTATGCTTCTTAAGTGTATGAAAATCGTGGCTGATTGATTTTTCAACTCTTATACTGTCAATCAAGAGTTTAGACGTTCTAATAAGCTAGTTGATGTAGTTTAATAGGACTAACTTGCTTAACATATCTATCCACTTAGGCATTAATTCTTTCCGAAGTACTGGTTGTTCTGTCAGATCTTGTGTTTTGCAGCATTCATATTACTTCGAAATTAGTAAAATGTTTATATCGAAATGATATTAGCAGAAATGTTTTTGGGCCCTTGTTGCCTCTATAGTAAATTACTTCATGCATTTGCTAATGTCTAGTTTACCTCCTTTTCACCTGAGTTGCAGATATGGCCTTGGTTGGCGAGGTGGAAGATGGCACGCCAATAGGAAGTTGAAGCAGCAAATGAAAACACCGGGACAGAAGCAATCTAAACGTTGGGTATCACTGGGACGTATAAAGCCTAGACAATGGCAATTTGAACTTCTTAGAAGGTTAACAAAGATCCAAAATTTGAGTGTAGGTAAAACATCCAAAAGTATGTTAAAAATCTGCCCCAACAATACAAACCTGCAGAACTCGGACAGTCTTGTTAGAGAAGTAGGAAACAAAATCAAATAGTCTCGTACTCAGATTACTATGTACTGCTAAACTTCGGAACTACTTCAACGCATTATTTTGCCACTTTCTTCTCTTTAAACACATATTTTGGCTTTACAGTCTTTATGCTTAGAACAAGTTGTTCGTGGTTTTACCCATGTACAAATTCCTTTTTTTCTTATTCTCCTTTTTATAGGATTCAGGACTGAGCCCTGGAGCTGGGCAGGGAGAACAATTCTGTCCATCTAAAACTTGGACTCTGATTTTGAGCTCTTGCCAGTGATATATGTAAATGTATATATATGTATATATTCTCTTGCCAGTTTAAGATTAGGTCAATCCTGATATTATTCTAAGTTTTGTAGAGGCGCTAGGATCCTCGACAGTCTCTCAATTTTCTACTCCTTTTATGCGTTTTCGATCGTAACTTAAAAACAATAGTAGTTAGTTGCATGAGAAGTCTCCTACTTTGACGTATAACCAAAGGCATTACAAGTATATAAAATTGATTAAGGATGCAATTAAAGCACCTATTCAAATGATTCGAGATGCTTTACACCCAATTTTGAAACTAGGCTAAGTGTAGAAATGCAGATAAGAATGAATTTCATTCTCTTTAGTCATTGGACTTGATTAAGAATGCTTCCTTAGTTGGATAATACAAGACGTAGGATTGAGTTAGTTTTGAAGAGCTTACTAGATATTCTTGAATTCCTTATCAAATATTTGAAATATCCATAAAATTATATATGCATCTCTGTAAACAAATACTACAATAACAAGAAGTTAGTGAAAGTTCGACCGATATGTAGAGTTTAGGAAAGTTAAAAAGTACATAATTTGCTTCCAACAACTATGTAAATAAATGAAACCATAAATCTAAAGAATCTTTTTGCCAAATAAGCAATGTAAAGGTGTTCATTGATTGATTTTATGTGCTTATAATAATTATAATCATAAGTGTATTGTGTGGCCGTAGGTAGCACTAGCAAGTACGAGTTGATTTCGTAAAGACTGCCCTTTTTCTATTATCTAACAACCGAATCAGGTTGTGAATTTAATTGAACTTAACGAAATGACCGATTTTAAAATTTTTATAAAAATTAAGGACTTCCTGCATGATTTTTAAAGTACAACGGGGTTTTGAGGGATTTTTTTAAAAGGTAAATGAATAATTTAAGAAAAGAGGCCCAAGGACAAAGTTAGAGTATATACATTAGTCTGGTACGTCGAGAGTAGAGCATATCCATTAGTCTAGTACTTCGAGACCTGGACAATATGAGTAACATAAATAAGACAATATATGCTCTAAACTTTATCTTCTGAGTTCACTGACACATATAAGCAAATAAGTCTCCTGGATTGATATGCATCTAAAGAGATTCGTGCGTTGGGATCACCTTTGATCTGATCGAGTAATTGAGACATCTACATGCAGTTTGGACATTTTTTGGCTTCTTACTCTACCTCTTGCTTGTATGGTTGGGTGAGCTGCTTCCTTTCTTTTCTATCTGTTATTCACTCTGTTTTGTTGATTATTAAGATCCCATTGCATGTTGCTTCGTTGCATTTAAGCTTGTTTTATGTTGTATCTCGTGTGGTTCTCATAATAGGGGACCTTCTCATAGAGTTTCCATATGTGATGTGTTCTCTTTATGGTTAGGATCTCCATTCCCTTTTTCCTGTGGAGGATTAATTTTTGTATATGCTTCTGGTTATGCATGTATTAAATGATCACTTATTTCCTAGCGATAGTGTCAGTTACATAATTTAGATCCTATAAGACATGATGATGTCATTTGAAATAACTAAGTTATTTATAAATCCGCAGATTACCCAAAATAAACTTTTCGCGGTACAAATAAATTAACAATCTTAACTGCAAAACACCAGAAAATAAAACACTGACGTTTGGTAACGCAGTTCGGCCAACTTACCTACGTCTGCGGGGCCCTCACTCAGATTAATTCCTTCCACTGTAGTTCACAAAAGATTACAAAGATTGACCAGCCCCGTATGACTCAATCTATGTAACA
>JANITX010000010.1:9539477-9553922 GCA_027564395.1 Erythroxylum ulei | reverse complement strand
TTTCTGATTTGAGACATTGTATGATTTAGAAGAATTGAGTTTTGATTGAGAATAGTTTGAATTTAGATGGAAAAAAACACATGAGAAATTGTGTTAAGCAAGGAACTATGCTCAAGTATGACGGTATGATAGTCAAGATGTTGGATTCCGGAAACGGGATCCAACATTCAAAGTTTGTCCACTAAATTACCTAATGCATTACCATTGTGTCTTAAAATGTATTAGTTAATGGTGAGCCCACTAGATTATTTAATGGAATGAAAAGTCATAGGCATGAAGATCCCTTATCCCACTACTTATTCACATATGGCATGGAAGTCTTATCAAGGCTTATTAGTCATATGATAAGTCCAAAAAACAAAGCTTTATGTATCATTTTGAATACAAACATCTTAAAATTTATAACATTTTTATGTATTGATGATTTAACTTTTATCTGGTGTAGATCTAAATTCTATTATTGCTTTAATGAATGCCTTAAAGTGTTTCAAGAAGATATCTAGATTGGAAATGAACAAAGAATGTGTCTTTATATCTACAGTAGCAGCAATATATTCTCTTTGGATCATTAATCGGATAAGATTACAAGAATATTAGCTTTCATTTACTTATTTTAAAGTTTCTATCTCTCATAAAAGGCCTTCCTACATGGAATTCTTGTCACTTATAGAGAAAATTCAAAAGAGAATCAACAGTTGCTATAACATGAGCCTTACTTATGCTAGTAAATTCAATTAATCTATTTTAGTTTTAAATTCATTGTATGTTTATTTGTAGTTACATATTGTTTTCCCTAGGCCTACTAAAAATAAGTGAAAGGTTCTTTAAGACCTTTTTGTGGCCTAGTCAAACAACTAGAAGCTATAAAGCTAAGGTTAAATGGGACATTGTATGTTTGCCTAAAGATAATGGAGGACTTGGTATAGCCTGAATGAAGATAAGTAACAAAATTGACATGGTTCGAGGATTATAGAGGGTAAGGAATCTCTTTAAGTAAAGTAAAGGCATTCACATTACTTAAAATCTAATAACATCTGGTAAACTTCTCCAAAATGTAACTCATCTTGGACAATGCTTAATATTTTCAAGCTTAGGGAGTAGGTAGAAGTTGGATTAAAAGGAGATTAGGCAATGAAGCTACTACTAGCTTTTGGTATGATAACTAGAGTTCTTTGAGCCCTCTTATTAATGATGTTCATTTTTCAACTTTGAGAAGCATAATACCAAAACTTGCCACTATTAGAGAGGTATTGCATAACAATATCTATAATCTTATATGAGCATCAAGGATGATTTTCTTATGCTTGCTCCTCTCTTTCACTCTTTCTACTAATTCAGCAGATAAGTCTACTTGGTTTACACAGTCTTTAGGATCATTTACCAATAAGTACTATAAAGAATCATTATATGGCTAGCTACAGTTGAAAACTCTCTACTAAAGACATGTTTCATATTGCAACTTCTATTTCTACTATTTTCTCTTTTTTTTGGTTAAGAGCCTAAATCTATTAGAAACTTATTCTTTCAATATGATTTCACCAAACCAATTTGGCAAACCATACAAAGGCTTAACAATCTTTCATGTGTTGGTGAATTCTTAAGCTGATATATTGGTTGGAGCATCAAATTGAATTGGATATGTAAGGATGATGTTATCAAATTTAGAATTGCTTTTTGAACTGCCATTTATTTTATTTAGAAATAAAGAAACATAAGAAAATTCCAAGGCAAATGACGATGAGGCAACAACTTATACCCAATTCTATTAATTTTATTTCCTTTCCTTTCTAAAAAATTAATTTTATTTGCAAAAGTAGTTAATGAACTTTCCCATTACTTAACAAATATCTTTTGTTTCTTCAATAGCCTTACATAAAAAAATATTTTTATATAGTTATTCATCTTTACTTTAAAATTAATTTTAATAAAAATTTGTAGTAAAATTGGGTTCCGTGACTGATTTACTAATTCAATGTAAATAAATCTAACCTAATCCAAATAAAAAGATTTTAGAATCTAAAACGAGCCTAACACATGATAAATCTATATCCATTTGGCTTTGCCAATGTTTTAAAAATTAAACCGAACAACAAATCAATTAGAAGAGAGGTATAAGCTTTAGAGATTAATCTAATTTCAGACAATCAATTAATCAATAGATAGTAAACAAGATTGTAAGTTGTAGTGTTACGTTTAAGATATACCCTTGTCTACAATGTACAGTGACATGTATATTACAAGTGACCCTATTTGGCTTTTTTGGCATTTTGAAAGAGGGCATTGGTTTGACTCAAAATCCTCCCCTCTGGCTTTCGTCCTTTAGTTTCAATCTTTTCTTTCACGTCATTAAAACTTTACTTTTAGCATCACATCAGTTTGACTCGAAATATTCCTCTCCAGCACTTTGCCTCTATACTTTGCTTCCACTTTCTTCAAACCTTAACAATTTTCTTCTGTTGATGTTTACTTCTCTCTTTCGTTTCATTTCATTTCCTTTTCTTTTCTTTCTGATCTTGTCTAATGAATCCATGCCATATCTAGAGCTAACGTTTTATATCATATGCTCTCTTATACAAGCCTTTTTCTTCTTGCGAGTGAAAATTGAGTCTCTTATGGTGGCAGAGACATGATTGTACTAAGGGTCGAAAAAAGTCCAATCTTAGCGAAATCAATTGAAGTATTCTAATTTGATCAAATTTTAGATTGAGTTAAAAGTTTTTTAAAAAATTTGAGCTTAATCTAGGCTTTAGCTTAAGTTGAATCGAGACGGTTCAATCTAATTTAAAACTAGCTCGAACTTCTCAAGTTACACCAAATAACATTATTTTGTGTGTTAACGAATAAAAATAAAAAATCATATTCTACCCAGCCTAATTTGAAACTCGAACTTCTCAAATTACATAAAATGACATCATTTTATGCGTTAATGAATAAAAATGAAAAATCATATTCTATCACTTTTGTTTATCCATCATTTTGTGTGTTAATGAATAAAAATGAAAAATCATATTCTATCTTTTTTGTTTATCCATTGCGATCAAATGTCATTTGCCCATTTTCAAAATTTCTACAATCACACCTTTTCAATTCAGTGGCTCTACGTAGATTTCACACGATGTAATAACAATATCAAAAACCATCCAAGTAACGCAGGAACTATCGAAGAAAGCAAAGATCACATCTGTCACCTGCATTTTATTCGCAACAAAAATGCCCTTCCATGATCCCCAGGCTTTTCCTCGTTACAATTCATTTCAGAACCTATCACACGCCGCATAATTACAGGTGAAGAGAGAGGAGCTTGAGGTAATGTTACAATAATCTCCTCTCGAAGTATTGATCATCAAAATGGAAAAGTTACAAAAACATTGAATTCAAATTTAATAGTGTGAAGGTTCTGAAGAGGACTGAGATAAGTGAAGTGGTGGAGAAACAGCTGCTTCAGAGGGATCATCCGAGGGCTTTGTATTCATGCCTTGTACTTCATTTTTATTAGTTGCAGCTTCAGAATTTTGAACCCAATTATCAGACCATCTTGACGAGGGAAGTGTGTCAGATGAAGCAATGCCAGGCGATGTTCTTTGATAAGTTAGGACAGACGAATCAAACATAGACAAAGTTGGCAGGTTCAGGCTGAGACTATAGCCATAAGGATATCCAGGGAATGGATGATCATATCTGCAACTCGGACCAAACTTGCAAATTCCATACATATTGTAGTTTGAACATACAGCTTGCCCCTGCCATTAGATACACGAATGACTAAGGATGACAATTTATGAACCACGGGCCTAAATTTAGTTGTTACCAATCCATGAGTTAGGCCCAGGCTCAGATAAACTCAAGGTCCAATTATTCTAAGCAAAATATCGTTTTACTTAGAAAAATTGGGACTCGGATAAATTTGGGTTTGGATTGGGCCTCGGATAAATTTGGGTTTGGACAACCCACACCCTGATCTAATTAAAAAAATAAATTATTCTATATTTTTAATTTTAAAAAATTATTTAAAAAAACTTGGCGGAAGGGCCAGCCCATTGCCATCCCTACATATGACCAGACTTTGAGAACATCAATCTTTGGTTTCATCCTGTCATCTTCACTAATAAATATCAGAAAGTTCAACTGCTAACCAATGTGTTACCAATCATGAGAAAAGAAATTGACTTACAGGTCTTGAAGGGAGCCCAAGAGGACCAATGCTATCTGCTACTTGTTCAGCCCTCTCTTTCCTCTCTTTTGGGTGATGGTACCTGCAGTCAGATCCAAATTTGCAAGTACCAGTACTCATGAAATGCCTGCATTCTGGTTGATCAGGTCTCTCAGGTAGATTAGGAACGGTTATCATTGAATAGTGCACTTGTCCACCTGATTCAACTTGATTTCTTGAGTTGTAAACAAGATTGGACCTCGGGATATTGGGAGAAGACATAGTGCTAAAGTTTCCCTGCTGAAAAACAAAATGGAGACAAGAGAACATTAAGAAAATGCCTCAATCCAAGAAAAAACTTAAAAAAAAAAAGATTTGCCCGGAAGTTTGAAGTTGAAATATCCAAGAAATTACAAGCAAAAAAATTAAACAAGTTCCAACAAAACATTTAGTCTAAGCAGCGGCTATGTCTCAGGATGCCTCAATGCACATTGTGGGTGTAGTTCCATCATTTACTGCATTAATAATCACAAAAGGACCTGTTGGAGTGAATTAATATTGTCCTTTCGCATGCGTCCTATCAGCAAACATCACTTGGAATTTCATCGAGACCCAAAACCTGCCATTGTTGCACCTCGTAAGGAAAAGTTTTCTATTTCTTTTCTAGACAATATGTGCACAGCTTCAAGTCCTTTCATGCTTGCTATTGAGTCCTCATCTTTCTAATCCCGCTAGGTCTAGGTGAAACTCCTATTAGTTGATACCACTCCATAGCAAATGAAAATTTGCCCTCATTAACATCCCCACATTGTGGTGCAATTCCATCATTTATTGCATTAACAATCACGAAAGAACCTGATGGTGTGAATTAATATTGTCCGTTCGTGTGCATCCTATCAGCAAACATCACTTATAATTTCATCAAGATGCAAAACCTGCCACTGCTGCACCCCGAAGGAAAAGTTTTTTTTTTTCTAGGCAACAACACGGAGTTCAAATCCTTTCATGCTTGCTACTGAGCATTATGCTCATCTTTCTAGTTCCATTAGGTCAAGGTACAGCAAGGAAACAATTGATAAATTCATACACAATTGGAAGGAATAACAAATTTCGAAGTCCACTAATCTTGTCCTATTTCATTTCTAAATTTATTTGGATAAGAAGTCCTCTTAATTTGAAATGTCAAAAATAGTTATTTATATTTTCCAATCACCTAACCTCACTATTAGAGTTTTGGCAGTCAACTTTTAACAGAAGAAACATTTCATAAGAAGATTGGAACACAAAAATAAATAACAAGAACAACGGACTAAAATTGATTGTTTATTCTATAACTATAATATGAAAGAAATGGAAATAATTAAACCATGATAACTGAAGGAGGTAAGTACTAAAAGTAGAACTGAAATTTTGGTTATCCGAATAATGAATGCTAAAAGTAACATCCACAAGATTTTGCATATGATCACATAAATAGCTGGAATAAAACATCAACCACCAAACTTATGGCATCTTAGCCATTCAATGCCAGATAGACGTAGGATCAATGGAAGAAGCATGTTGTTTTAAAATTCACTGAATCATTTTCATATCATAAATCTTCATTCAGATTATTGAAAACAAATTAAATGTAGAACATACTGATATCAATAAAACTTGGTGAAGGAATAAAATTAATTATGAGTATCAAAAGAAACGTAATCCATTTATCCCTGAAACAGAGATTATGATAACAGCATATGCTTTGAACACATGCAGCCATCATGATCAAATGTAAAATATGCAAGCTACACTACAACATTATCAACAGTGATCGTCAAAGCTATCTTAATAAATGATTATGATGCCCTGTTCCTCAGCCCAAAATTCCACAACTCAAAACAAAGTATGAAAAAGAAAACAATAGAAAGAGCTACTCATTTATCTCAATACTACAGTCGATACAATATGTGGAAGAGGAATAACAATGATCAATACAGTCACACCTTTTAGAAACTGGAAGATAAGATGGTGCATGCAGTGGCCATTGCCACTTCAATAAAAAAATATGATTGCTGAACCATGGAAAATGCCAGATACCAAAACAGTTACACATGTTCCAAGAATGCATTGAACCATCCTATCCTAACTGTCAAATGGAAACCAACCAGTGGAAATTTGTTAATAAAGTAATTAAAATTTGTCAATAAGTGATAGTTTTCTCAAAATCCAAAACAAGCTTATCATAATAGCAAACTTAATTTGTTAATGGTTTATCATTTGCATTGTTGACTACATTACTATAGATGAGATTAAAAATAAAATTAATATATAAAAATATTTCCAATTTTATAGAAATTGAAAAATACAAAAGCCATCAAGATAAACTAATTAGTAATATGTTAGTTTAATTGGTTAACTGAAACAATCGACTGCATGTTCCCAAGTTTGTCAATTATATGTTATCTCTTGTGCGGCATAATTTATCATTTTACCTTTGTTTTCTTTTCTTTATTTTTTCCAAACTCACTATCAGTTTTTTAAGCAAAGGAATTTTAATAATTCTAAATGTGTTATTCTCAAAGGCACATAAACAATAGCAAGCTAACTACAGATAGTAAACAGCTTGTTCATGCCAGTAAAGACATGTACCAGCTGTACCGGTCATAAAGGCTCTTTTCTCTATTTTCTACCCTCTCTCTCTCTCTCTCTACACCAGGAGCTCTCCCCGAAATCACCTTTGCAGCAAGCAAAACAGAAGAAGCATGCATCAATATTTAATATTTGGCAACTAGGCCCATGATAATGATTGAAAAACTAGATACTTATAGCAAAATTAAGATTCAACCACCACATACTTACCACATAAGTGTTCCATCCTTGACCAGGAAGAACACCTTGAGAAGGAGAAACTACAACAGGCATGAATGCCTGTGGAATCTGCAAATGAGGGCTAGAGACATAAGGTGCCCTTGGTAGTGACCACGTTGGAACGCCTACAAAGGACAGACCTGAAGGAGGAGTAATTGATGGCACTCTGGAGCCCAAGGTAGTGGATACACCAGCAGGCAAGCTACAGCCAACTGATGAAGGCTGTGGATGATGGAACTTGCATGCAATGCCAAATTTACATGAGCCTGTCCGCATGTAATAAGGACATGATTTTTCATCCTGTCATAAGATATACCCAATACCCGTGTTAGAATATGTTAACATGATCCTAAAGTAATTGACCAGATAAGGGAAGTAAGAGAAGACCTGGCGCATGGGTAGACCAAGAATATTGAATGAAACTGGCCCCGCACCATTCCTGTTCTTTGGGTGATGAAATTTACAGGTGGATCCATATTTACACGTCCCTGTCTTTAAGTAATACTACAATGTCGATTTCACAGCAGAAACAGTAAATCATGGTTAGAAGTCGGACATTTCTTCTACCAAGTGAAAGTTAAACAAGTATGTTGAATTGAGGGTATTGTCATGCAAATAAGAACCATAAAGATCTTTGAGCTTCTCATCAATCTTCTCATTTCAGAAATGTCAACACTATCCCGAAGATTTAGACAGATCTGGACCTCTCTACTTAATCTTCCAGAAGTTAGAAAACAAAATTGAATAAATGATAAATATGTTGTGGATGTACAATAGAAAATTGAATCAAAATTGTCATATGCAATACAAGGAAACATTTTACATAGTAATTGATCAACCTCTAGCAATTTCAGAGCTTATCCAAGTACCCTCGCAGCCATTTAACTACTTCAAATATTTAAGCAGGTTATTATTAACAATGCTCCTTGCATCTTCTTTAGACCTGTTTCTCTTCCTTCCATACAAACAAAACCTATATTCAGAACCCATCACCATCCATCAAATAACTTAATGAAAAATTAACGATTCTTTATAGAAAATATGATTTTTTTCTGATATGGAAACTAGCATTCACTTGGAAGGTCAAGTATGATGACTGTATCTTTTTTCCAAGAATGAGTTGCTTATATGGTTGTTAGGGGAGCATAATTGGTTAGACCAAGATCAGATGCACTCAGAAACTGTCCCAAGCATAAGTTTTTGTTGGTTGGTTAGACCAAGATCAGATGCACTCAGAAACTGTCCCAAGCATAAGTTATTATGGTTTATTCTAGACAAGAGAATCAGGAGACCATAGTTTTGACTCCAAAAACAACAGATTTATGGTAGCTACGGAGAGGAAAAACTTCAATAATAACCAGTGATTTTGTCTAAAAATTACTCATTTCTATATTCACGTTCTTAAGCATATCTTTTGTAGCATGGTTCATCCATTACAGGAAAAGAAACCAGGGCCCGTTTTCAACAATGAAGAGCAACCCCTGATTGTCCATCCATAGGAAGCAACCAAGAAAATACGGCTCACTTTTCCAGGTTTTATGTTTTATGAGTTGTGGGGTGGGAGAAAGCTTCCAAAGTGGAACTCTGAAAATGCATGTTCATAAGCTAACCTGGAGTAATGATACTTATTTTTTGAGAAAGCAAGTAATTTCAGAAACCATCATACATGCAGTGTTCAAAATGAAAGCAGTATTGGCTAATATCAATTGTAGTTTCACTACAAAGCAGTATTGGCTTAATATTGTTGTAAAAGAATACTTGTGCTGTGGATAGTTCCTAGTCACCAGAGCTTTTTCTTCATAGACATTACACTATCATGGAACTGCTTTTTATGGCACAGCAGAAATAAATAAAATCTTCAAGCTGTACACAAAATTTGAAGGTATGATGACATTGCACATTAGCCATCATCAATAAGTTGATCATCCTCAAAAGACAGAAGTTTCCAGTTTATAAATTCTCCGTAGAGTCAGGAGGAAGAAGGAGGTCTGGAAAGCAAGTACCCAACCGCTAGGCCACTGACTCAGTGGATCCCTAGTTCTATTGTAAACTTTGTCTATAAAAAAGATAATGAACTAGAACTTACCTCACAGTCAGGTTGACCATCTCTCTCAGGAAGTTCTTCAGTGAATTGTGTCCCCTGACCATGGAAAAAGAGCTTTTAAAACTGAGCTGGAAAGAACTTAAGGCACCACATAAACCACGGGGTTGACACAAACACATCAACTCAAACAGATAAATTCAAGATAATGATAACATCTATTTATATAAGTAGGAGAATACAAGTTCAAGAAACCTTTAGCACCTGTGCAAAATTGGGAGGATGATTATAGCGACAATTGTTTCCATAATCACACAACCCTGTCCTTAGATAGTACACACAATCTCGTTCACCTGGACGATCAGGGTATGGACTTGATTGAGCCATACCACCTTGATCCGGACTATCATGTATTTTCCATAGGCTAAGTGCTTCTGCAAAAACCCATAAGAATAACTCAAAGGCCTCTCCATCTCCGGAGCAACTTGTGCTTTTACTTCATTGATCAAACCATTGAAATCCGAAAAATCATTTGACAACAAGCATCGAATGAATTTCTTACACAGTCCCTAATAAAGGAACATGTAGATCCCAACAATTAATCTGATCAAAACCTACAATCTAAACATGAACACGTCAAATTTTCATTCTTAAGACGAGAAAGGCCTCGCAACAGAAATCCACGTCTAACACGTCAGCAAAAAGAGGCAAAGCACCCAACATGAATCCTAGGTTCAACAACCAACACAGAAAAAGTAGTAGTGGTCACCTACAAATGATTGGATTGGCATCGCATAAATGATCATAGCTCTCATAATTTAGTATCAACAACATCAATCATCAGGGAAATAACAAGCAAAAGCGATAAAAATGGTTCCTAGTACAACAAAAGCTATAAATATATAGGATCAAGAACAGGAAGGATTGAAAGTAGAAATGAAGCATCAGAAAGAACCAAGAAACATAGAAATCTAACAATCAAAACATCTAAAAAAAATTGAAGTAAAACTGGGAAAACAAAAAGACATTAACAACACCACAAAAGATCCCGACTGCTTTCATAGTTATGTTTTTGCTTTTGTAAGAAGATGAAGACGGGGAAAACCAAACATACCTTGAATGTCTGAAGAAACCACATTGCTGTTAGCTTGTCTCTTCTTGCTGTTTTCCGGCATCACAAATTCTCACTTGTTTTTCTTTTCTGCAAATAGCCCAGGAAGAAAAGGTCTAGTATCGGAAAAGGTGAAGAAGAGGACAGTACGAGAGTGTTGGTGTAATTGATTGGCAATAAGGGAGGAAAAGCAGCTGATTGCTAAAAGAATGCGGAGAGGAACAATAAGACAGACAGAGATAGAAAGAGAGAGCGAGGAGAAAGAAACGTAATGAAGAATCTGAGTGAATACCTTTTCCTCTTTTGTTATTTTATTTAATTTTTTTCCTATAAAAATTGCCTTTAAATTATTTATATTTAAACTAATTCGTACTCGAATCGAATAAATTTTTTGTAAAAAGTAAAATTTTAGTTCCAAATTTTAAATAATTGTATATATAAAGATAAGTTTAAACCCGCAATTTTACTTAAATTAAAAAAATTTATTATCAATTCACCTATGTCTTAAAATATTATTTTATATTTTTTTTGATACTAAAAAGTAAATACAAGTAGGAAAATAAAGTAATGAAAATAATAAAATCCATTTCCATATTTAATTAATGTCGTACGGACACACGTTTTGAGTTTTGACCCTAAATTATTTGTACATGTTACTATAATTAACAGATTTGCCTTGAAAGTTTGTGCGTCTGGCCATTGGACTAGAGCGGGACCCATGCTTAATTAGGGGTATTTCTGACTTTAATCGAGTGGTCCGTATACGTGACAAATCGCCGTCGTTGGATCTGTCAAAACTAGGGGGTCCCACCTCACATCCAAATCAAATCAAATGGTGGCGCCTTTTCACTCCGCCGAGTAGGATCAAGTCTGATTACGCTTGTTAAAAAGCTAAAGTAATCGAACTAAGCTTTGACCTTTGACGTGCCCCACAGGGTTTTGGAAATGAAATGAAAGCCAGCAAAGGCCCCACACGACAGAGGTGGCAGCGTGAGATTGGAATCGGGTACTCTCCCAAAGTCGCAATATTCCAATTCCACAAACTTAAATTTTTAACCGCTGCCTTTCCCTTCTGCTTTATTCATACCAGTACACAGCCCAAGTTGACCATACGTACTATCTATGGAGCCTTTATCAACATTTGCTATCTCTTTCTAACTTTAAGATGCTAATTTGATCCTATAAATTGATACGGGATTTTGTTCCGACTTAAGTAAGGTGATAGATTCAAATCATTTTTATATATACAATCGTTTAAAATTTAAGATCAAAATTCTATTAAAAGACCTAATCAAAACTTAATATAAATATGAATAATTTAAAAATGTCTTTTCTTAATTAAAATTTTTCTGAAATACCTCGTTAAAAAAGGAAGTTAATTTATAGAAGGAGGGTATTGTCGACATTTCATCATAGCGTGTACTACAAGAAAACCGGTGGGTCCAGAAAAAAGGCTTAAAACATCATAGAGTCAGACATGGCAGAGGGATAATAATAGCATAAGGTACTGCTTACCTGAAAACCCAAAACCGATTGACCTTTCATATACAAACCGAGAGTTGTGATTGAGCAGTAAGCCTTGTTTTGCCTGTACTGTAGTCATTATCTTGCTACCTGCGAGTTTAAATTTTCTGTTTAATATTATTTTATTTTATTTTATTTTATAAAATTTTAATTATTTATTTAACGAGGCTCACATTAAATTTATACAAAATTTATATAAATAAATAATTAAAATTTATTAAATACAATAAAATATTATAATATTAGACAAAAAAAATTTACACTTCTCCAATATACCCACCGCCAAAGCCGTAACAAACAGTCAGGTCAACAATTGTTCTCGTTGGGTAAAGATAAGTTGACCGAATCAGATCTAAGTTCCTCTCTGCCCTCGTCGCCCAAGCTCTTTCCTGCTGGCCCCCGGAACACCCACTCTTTCAACGAATCATTTGTCTAGCTAGTGTTTCTTTTATCCTGTCTTTCACCATGGAGAATGGTAAATGTTTTGAACTATGAATACTGAATATCTAGCTTTTGTTTTCTTTCTCCTTGTGTCTCCAGTTTTTAATCTTGGTTGTCTCTTCCGTTCACTGGCATTATCGTAATGTCTGTGAGCTCCAAGGTTCATCCCCTTTAGTTCCTAGGCTTTCCCGCGCTACTGGTTAGTCTGAGGAACTCATCTCTTCTCTTTACCACATCTCCCGCGTTTATTTCCATTTTTGGTTGCTTACTTCGGACTCAATCTTTCACCTACTTCTTCCATATGTCATAAACCTCCATTAGAATCTGAAAAATTCCCTTCCTTGGGTGCTCTTCCTAAGGAATCAAATCATTCTGACTGTCTTGAGTCTTCCCATCATGACACAGTTTTAAAGTAAACTATGTTGGATTGTTGAGAACTAAACAGCAGATGGAACAACTAACCCGCACTGCTGTACAAGTATTTGTAGGGGCAGAGAGAAAAGTTTCTGGATAAAAAGAGCCACACTTCTATTAATTTCTTGCACAAACTTACATAGACTTGTACTGTATTTAAATAACTACCACTCACCTGAATTAGCATCCACTGCTTTTTTGAAAATCAATGAACACTAATTGTAAAACTATCCACTACAATAATTTTGTCACTGATTGGGTTGTAAAGTCTGTAACTTTAAACTATGTGCAGTACCCAATGAAGATGCATTTTTTTTATTTTTCATCTAGTTTTCTTCTGCTTTGAGAGTTGATTAAGGTGTATGCAGTGTAGCCGAACACTCTTAGCTGTCCAACTCTAGGTTTTCTCCAAACCAAGCCTCAAAGGGGGTTTTGTTCGTCGCTGCTTTGGTGGGTGATAAATTCAACAGATAAACAACAGTTGCTACTACTTCAACCCAGAACAAGTTCAGCAAACCTTTTGATTTTAGCATGCTTCTAGCCAATTTACCACAGTTCTATTTTTTATCTATACAACCCTATTTTGTGCAGGTGTGCAAGGCGAGGTTAATTCATGGTGTATGCCCTCTTGTTCACAAAATTTTGTAAATTCTGTAGATTGGAACTCTCCTCCTCTGTCTGACTTAACACCTTTAAACTCTTTTCAGTTCGTTTTTCTACAAAGGCCTTCAACTTCTTAAACTTCCCAATTGTTTCTCTCTTATTTTGCAAGAAGTAAACCCAACTCATTCTACTAAAATCATCTGCGAGATATGGAGAAAATACCTACTGCAACCTAATGATGTAGTTTCCATTGGTCCATACAAGTCAGCATGCACTATTTCAAGGATTTGTGTTGCTCTCGTTGCTTGAATTTTGGGAAAGGGTGATTTGGCTTGTTTTCCATATATAAACCCTTCATATATATACCTATTTGATCAATCTCAGGCAGCCCATAAACCATTTTTTTTTTATTCAACAATCTCAACAACTGATATTCAAATGGCCGTATCTAAAATGCCATAACTCAAATTGATTTAGTTCTTTTACAACCATTAGTCTCTCTCTTACACCTAAGATTGCTAGTGGAAACAATTTGTTCATTGCCATTCTTACTTCTCCTAATGTTTGGTTCATGGTTTTATCCCTGATTACAAAATAATTTCCTTCAAAAAGGATTGAATACCCCTCTCCATCAATTGTCCAATACTGAGAAGGTTTTGTGACAATTCAGGAATGAAATAAACATTATGCAAATATTTCATTCCATTTTGGTTGGTGTGCACTTGTAACATCCCACTACCATAAAGTATATACCCAAACAACTAAAAGATATTCAAGTACATATCCTATGATAACGGTATATTAGAGCAAACATATATTCAACTTACACATGGCATCATCTAAGTAATTAAAAGTCATCAAATTAAAAACCATTCCTTCCATTCATTAACAAAAGCTTACATTGTATTTTACAATCCTTATACAAGTTCTAGACAAGAAACTACAAAAAAAATACAAGTTGCAACACTTCTGACATCAGCTGATAGACCTCTGAGTCATAACTAAGTCTAAAATGTTCCTCTAGTCTAGTTTAAGAAGCTAGGTTTCCTGTCTCGTTTATGAAAAGCTACGTTGTAATTTTTTTACGAGTTTTGCGAATTCAATGTGTTGGATCCCAAATTGTTCTGGGAAGTTGGAACTATTATATAAGAAATGCTGGAAGTTAAAAGTTGGAAAAAAAAAGTTACATTGAACATGCTTCGGTGTTTTAGCCATAACTCTTTCTCTAGTTATTGGAATGAGATGATTTTTGATTTGAATTAAACTAGAGAAATAGGGCTACAAATTATCTGATGAAATTGAGTTTTAATT
>JANITX010000010.1:9495334-9508018 GCA_027564395.1 Erythroxylum ulei | reverse complement strand
GTACCATTGAGTACCACCCCGGGAAAGCTAATGTGGTGGCAGATGCTTTGAGCAGAAAGTCTTATACCAGTACAGCTTAGATTTAGGTCATGAGATTGCCTAATTTGATTCAGTTGACTTTATTTTTGAGTGGCTTTATAAGCATATAAAAAAAGAGCATTCATTTTTATTTGTATTAAGCTATGGATGTGAACATTGATATGAAATTAAAGCTATGCTCAAACTCCGTTTCGAGTTAGTAATAAGATTAAGAATTGAAGAAGTTTCCTTTGTATATGTTCATATCTATCATCTTTGTTGAGTTGTCAATTTGTGGTTGGAAATAGATTTGTATGTTGTTGGATGTTCGGGTCTAAGTTACTGAATCTAAGGCTTCGTCGTGGCAAAGGAATGACTTTGGTCGTAGCGAACCTTTCTCGAGAGGTTCTTTTGCTTGATCTTGAAATTTCGCCGCGGCGAAGCCAAACTTTTTTCACGACGCATTTTCCCAAAAGGTGCTCTTGCTTGATTTTGTAACTTCTCCGCATGGAAACCAGACTTTGGCTGCGGTGAACTTTTCTCGAAAGGTCCTTGGTAATATTCCCTAGTTTTTCCACGGCGAAATATTTATTTTACCGTGGCGAAGTCTACTACATGGGCGTGTAAGCGACTATGTATGTTAATTTTGTAAAAATCACATAGTTACATTTTTTAGTTGGCCATACTGCCAAAATATATCGCTTTCAATTTCACTTACACAATCGTGTAAGTCTCCATATTAGCATGTAGGTTATAACAATGAACATCAATAAAGTGGCACCACGGATATGAATTTTGCTCGTTTTTGTTCTTATTCCTAAACCTTGTACCGAAATTAAAATATAAAAGAATATTCCCCCACACTTAGCTTTTGACTATCTTCGGACAAAATTAAAATTAAAAATCAAAATCAAAACACTTCCTCTTTTAACCATATTTCCTAATAATAGATAGCTATAACAAAAGATAAATAACTTTCAAAATCATGGTAAGAATTAATCATTCAATTGTTTTACTCAGATCAATCAATATGCATTCCCTTCAAAAGTTGAGCAATCTAGGGGTAGACTTTGGCAAGTTGTGTTTAAAAATAAGATCAATTTATAGGTATACTCAAACATCTTTCATGATTAAGACATCCCACGACTTTGCATATTTAGGTTCTTCATCACTAATGATTCACATGCACAACACAAATCAAAGGGCTTTTGAAGGTTGCAATGAGCCAAAGGTTAAGGTGAGAAATATTTGGGTCATGTAGTTCAAAAGCCATAAAAACTAGTGAAGTAGAAAGCCTACTCAATAGAGCATTGAGTGAAAAAATTAAAATTCAATAAAGTTTGGATGCAATTAATTTTAACTGATGCAAAAACTTTGTTTATGCATGTGTGAAGATACAAGCCTATGTATGTTGATATACATGACCATGTATATGCCAAGTAAGCTTCTTTGACCATGTAAATTCAAGATTGAGACATTTTTTAAGATACATGGTCACCTATGCAACTGTGTAAGTGACCATGTATGTTATAGAAAACATAGTTTTTGCTATAAAAGGATATTAGAAGGCTAAAAAAATGAGGTAGATTCTAAAGACATTAAAGACACCAAAAGAAGAAATAAAACATCAAAAATAAAGGCTACATATCATAAATATGAAGATCAAAAGTGGAAACATCAAGATCTAACTCTAAGTTTCCAAATTTTCCAAATCAAGTCTTCAAGTTGAATTCATTTTATTCTCTTTTTCTATTTCATTGCCTTATATGCCAAATCTAAATACTTATGTTTGAACATTTAGAGATTTAGTATTTACCTTTAAATTAGATTAGGTATCCTTTTCTTCTTCAACCTCCTTCTCAATTTTCTCTCCTCTAGCCATCCTTTACATTGTCCTTTTAGGATTCTCAAGCTCTTCAAGGCAATTACACTAACATTATTTAGATTTATCTCCAGTTATGTTGACAATTTTCCTCCACTTTGAGCTTCTAAATGATTGATAACAACTCCATTTAACTTATTTGGTTATTAAAATTTTGATTGTTATACCTTGTCTCTTAAAATTGAGATCTTGTCTTTTGCTGAAATTGTTTTACATCATACTGGAATTTCAAAGTATTAGTAGCAAGAGACTTTACCATATCATCCAATGACATACATAAGTTAGAGGAGGAGCCTTGTGGTTTAGGCTGAAATTTCTGTGTACCCTACATCTTATTTAGGAAGTATTTTTGCTACCAATTCCCTCTATAACTCAAGTTTAGGTTATATCTCCAGCTTGACTTATTCGTCTAGGAATATAGGCTGCATTACTAGGAAAATTTCCTCCTGTAGCATTAACATACTCTATCTTTCCCTCTTACAGAGATGGCTAACTAGTTGTCGGATGGTTCACATTGGTATGGTGTTGAATTTTGTTTGATTTTGTTTTCATATGCTGAAATTGGTTGTGGTTTAATTCAAATTTGATATGAATTGAGTGAAGTCGGTTTGGATGTTGCATGAATCTTAATTTGATTAATTTTTGAATGTGGCATGAACTTAAACAAAGAATTGTGCATGAAAATAGCCGTTATACAGTTGCATATATCGACCATGTCACAATCGTGACTTAACTTGCACTTGCTCGATCGTGCAAGTTAAGTCACGATCGTGACTTACATTAGCACGGTCGTATAAGTTAATAGCTGTGCGTTTTTGAGTCACAGTCGTGACTTCTCTTAATGTTTACGTGGCAGTTGCAGAGGTTGAGGGCACAAAACCCTAGACTTAGGAACATACTACAAATAGAAGGAGAGCGTGGTGGCGAAGGGGACATCTTTCATTCATTCTTCATACAGGCACTCATTTGGCTGGGATAAAAGGAGAGACAGAGAGTGAGGTAGAGAAACAAAGCTTCGGTGGAGAGAAGAAAGAAGAGAAATAGAAGAGGAAAAGAGAAAAGTAACAGAGAAAGTGAGCTCAAACCAGAGGCAGAAGGCGAGAGCCAACACCAGAGAGGTCGAGTTTGACTAGAGATCCACCGCTAACTTCATCATTTAAGAGGCCATTCGTTTGTTTATTCCTTTTCATCTTTGTTGCTGTGTTGTGCAACATTTCTGTTGAACTCATCTGTTAAGCTCCTTTATATTTTATCTGTTGAACCTATTTTATTTGTTAAAGATTAATAGTCCTTTAAGTATTCACTGTTTTGTTGCTTTAATACTTTTGTTATTGTTGAACATGGGACAGAAGTGTATGGAGATAATGAACTATGTTTATGCTATGATGGTCTGATCTTTTTTCTTGAGAATTAATGTAGCTATTTTAGTCAAATATACATGATTGATGGATTATGTTGTTGTCTCATATTTGCTATAGTTTCTGAGCTGAATGGGTGTAATAGCATGATCAAACCTTACATCATTTTAGTATTAAACAAAGGACCAAGAGGAGAAGTAAAATATGGAACGAGAAACTATAGATGCTTAGGTTAAGAATTAGAAATATATTAACCTAAGTGGTAATTAGTAGTCGGGTTTCCATTATTAACTCGGGCGATAACTTATCAAATTTAAAAGTTATATTAGTTAATTATTTCAGTTGATGTTAGGGTCAAACTGTTAATTTCAGTAAGACAACTATCCAATCATTTCCCCTTAATTATGCATAGGAGGTTAAATTAGTGAAATTAATTCATAAGAGTTTTCCACTTCGATTTCTACTCATTTTTGCTTCCAGTCGATTCAGTTTACTTTTTGGTTCAATTGAGAGATTTGTTTTAAAGTCTTTCACTCAATAATTCAGGATAGAGTGTTTATGATTGTATTGTTTTCATTTTTAATTCAAAATGAATTTTAGTTAACCAATTTCACCTTCGTGGGAGACGAACTTGGGTAATCAATACAACTACCTCATATACTTACGAGCAGGATGGCCTAGGTAATTTTTATAACTTTTTAGGCACAACAAGTTTTTGGCGTCATTTATAGGGAGGTGTTTAGTATTTTGAACTTGAATTAATTTTGATTGTTTTTGTTTTCTAAAGTAATTTTGATTGTTTTATCTGTTCATGCATCGTGTTAGTTTATTGAGTTGCTTTAGTAATTTTCTTATTAATTCATTGTTGTTTTTAATTGGTTTATGTGAGGAAGGAGGTCTCAGGAAGGTGAACTTACTCCCTTTATTGACAATATACATCAAATAAGAGAACTTCTAAGGAACTTTGAAGACAATTTTGAGGGACCCAAACCAAAAGATTAAAAGATGGGTGAAAGGCAATCAGTAATGAAGGAGTATGCCAGACCGGTAATTAGTACTACCAACTCGTGTATTCTTCTAGGAGAGGCAGCCATAAACTATAAGTTGAAGAGTATCCACTACAACATGCTGCCATCTTTCTATGGGGTTCCCAATGAAGATCGTTTAAATTTCGTTCAAGAATTCTATACCACTCTCTAGAAATTCCCATTGGACAACCTAAATGAAGACCAACTCAGGATGAGGTGTTTCCTTTACACATTTAAGGATCGGGCCAAGGCATGGCTGATGACTAATCAATGCCTAAATATGTTCATCGGCTCTGATATTACCTTTGAATTGGAAAGAAGAAGATT
The DNA here is from genome assembly GCA_027564395.1 of Erythroxylum ulei. Lineage (NCBI taxonomy): Eukaryota > Viridiplantae > Streptophyta > Magnoliopsida > Malpighiales > Erythroxylaceae > Erythroxylum > Erythroxylum ulei. The sequence goes on along the minus strand of JANITX010000010.1, from coordinate 9,503,405 downwards.
AACTGCTCATAGCTCTCAAAGTGAAAGGAATCAACCACCTTTTTTGTCTTTAATCTATACATACCCTATTTGGCCTCTTAATTGCCCTTTTATATTGTAAAATTAGGGTTGCATGGTTATACGCAGTCAGTTACATAGGTATGTAAGTGACCATATATATTAATTAGGTAAAATTTATAAAGTTACAAATTCTCCGTTGGTTACATAACCAATATACAAGGTCGTGTAAGTCTCCACATGTGTATGTAGGTCATAGGGGTGGTTAAAAGAGCATCTTTGAGTTCGTACATATTTCCAATTAGTTACACATTCCCATATATGACTGCGTAAGTCATAGTGACTCCAATTCTTCCGTTCTCTATCCTTTCTTTACCCTAATTTTTGTCCCTTTTCCTTTACAAAGGTAAATAAGATCGAACATCAATAGAACATCACTAAGGATGTGCATTTAGCTAATTTTGGTTCTTATTCCTCTAAGTCTTACCTAAACCAAACTATGAACCAAAATAACCATTTTAGGCTCAACATAACATTAATCACTAAGCAATAGGGAATAAATATATAATCAATCAAGCACTAATCACCTATAAAGTAGTAGTAAGAGAAGGAGGCTCTAAATCCTATACCAAAATCATGAGATCATATTTCTTTGCTTAAACAAAAGTATAGAATTCAGTGGCCCAAAGATGGGGACATCAATACAAAATTATACTTCAAAGCCCTACTTTTTAAAAGGAATTGTAACAAGATAACATCTCTCTCCTTAGATGATGGATCATTGGTTTGTTATCTCGTTAAACTTAAAAATATGGCTTTAGATTACTTCTAGAATTCTCTTAGTACATCATTCAACCACTATACCTTAATCTAACTTATCAATTCATTCATACCGAATCTAATCACTATACCTTAATCTAACTTATCAATTCATTCATACCGAATCTAATCACAAAGGAGCAATCTAATTTAACTTCAAAACCTTTTATTGCTAGATATAATAAGCTTGTAATTTTTACTGTCAATCTTAATAATTCTCTTGGATTTGATGTTCTCAATACCTTCTATTTCCAAAAATCTAGGAAATTTATCAAACTTCAAATGACTAGGTCTATCCTTTAGTTTTTCAACAATGCTAGAATGTTGAATCTTTGGAATGAAACTTGCATTTTCCTAATTACAAAATGTCTTAATCTTATTTCCTTAAAGAGACTATAGTCCTATTACCTACTACAACACTCTCTATAACAATATGTCTAAACTTTTAGCCTTTAGACTAAAGCATGTACTTACTTCTGTCATTATTCAAACTCAAGGTTCCTTTACAAATGGAAGATCATTAGTGGATAATATACTCTTAGCTTATAACACTTTAAAGAATGCCACAAAAGGAAATCTAGAAGGAATTTTTATATGAAAATTGACTTCCATAAGATATTTGACTCAGTGAATTGTTAATTCATACTGCAACCCTTGAAGCTTTAAGATTTCATCCCATGTTCATATTATGTATTGAGTGATGTATCACCATTTCATCATTTAGTATTCTCATAAATGTAGAGAACATAGGTTTAACCAAAGGAGCAAGAGGAATAATGGAAGCAGATCCTTTATCATCCTCTCTCACACTATACTATTGAATTTTTGTATTGAAGTGCTTATAAGACATTGATGACAAGATAAGAATGAATATAACTTTTAAGTACCATAATAAATGCAAGTAAATTTGAATCTTTAACCTCCCCTTTATTGATGATTTGCTAGTTGTATGGAATTGACCCCAATTTTATGACTTGCCTAATTAATTCTATGAATTCCTTTATCATGATATTAGGGTTGTCTATTAGTAGATCTAAAAGCCATATTATGGGTTGCACGTGAGCTAAACGCTTATCAACCTGCCAACCTAAAATATCTATCTATAAATCAATCCTTCCTCTTTTACATACCTAGAAATTTCTATTACAACTAAAAGGACCATATATGAGCAGTGTAAGCCTTTGTATAATCTTTTACAGAAAATAATAAGAAATTAGAGAATATGAGCTTCTTCTATACTAGCAAACTTCATCTAATTCTCTCGGTCCTAAATAACATTCATATCTATTAGTCTTCATATTTGATTATATGCAAGAGCTTGAACAAATATATAAAGAAACTTATAAGGAACTTCCTATAGATAAGATATCCTTATTATGCTAATTTTAGTTGGAAAAAGGCATGCTTGAATAAGATTAACTAATATACTAATGATTGTCAAAAGATTATAGAGAATTCTTACATACAAGAAGTCTGTATAGGTTTAATAAGAAGTCTTTATAGAGGAGGAGAACTTTTGGTATAATAAATGAAGGAGTGATTATTTATGGATTTTTTTGTAAGTTCTTAAGACAAATGATAACTTACATAGGGAGATTTTATGGATAATAGGGAGTAGGGAAAATGCTTTGTTGTGGTTTGATAATTGGAGTGAACTAGGCCCTCTTTATCTTTTATCAAAATTTCAAAACTTAAGGCACTTGTTCCCTGTAAGAGCTAAGGTCAAGTTTTTATTTAAGGGGAATGACTAGTCCATTGACTTGAGAGGTTGTACTCCTATATTAGGAGGTTGATGATGTTAAACCGTGCCACAATAACTTATATGAGAAAGGACTATTATGACGATGCACATAGTAAAGAACCAATAGCTTGAACAAAGTCAGATGTTATAGAGAACTCAATGGTACTTTGATGCACATTAGTAGCTGTTGGCCCCCATTTTTTTTTCTTGTTGAGTTAAGCATGATTTAAATAAATTATGAGGTCTTGATAGATTAAGTTTTTTTTGGAGTTAATTATTATATCAATGTTAGTAGAATTTTATTACATTGATTAGTTAAATTAAAGTAGGAAGAGTATAAAGGGAAATTTTGGCATGTCACTTAAGTATAAAAGCCATAAAGCATAAAGGAAGAGCAAAGTTGACATTTCACACTCATTAAGGGTAAAACTGGAAGAAGAAAATGTAGTCTTGCCCTTAAAAATGGAGAAAAATGTAAATGAGGGAGAGAAAGAAGAGAAGAACAAAAAAGAAGAGAGAAAGGCGAGAGGGTTTTGTTCTTGAGAGAAAAGAAGGATTTCATAGCTTTCAAGAGTGATTTTTGATATTGTTCAAGAAGAGAAAAAGAAAAAAGAAGAGGAGAGCTTCCGTTTGAGCCAAAAATCTCTTTATTTGGTGAAGATTCAAGGTAAGTTCATTTTTAATCCTTTGGATTTATGGAAGGGATTTAGTCTATGAAGCTTAGGAAATGCATGGGTTTAAGTATTCTAGAATCAATTTTAGCGAATTTGCTTTTTGGGTTCTCAATTTGTATTCCTATTGAATGGGATTTTTACCAATGTTAAAGGGAATCAAGAAAGGTAAGGGAAACAAGAGGACAGGCATCTTTAAGCAAGTTTTTAAGCAAGGAATCCGGGTGGGTTACATGTTTATAGTTGGATAAATGAGCTGTAAATATTTTTCCAAATCAATAAAGTTAAATGATTTCAATCACTTTATAAATGTTGCATTTATTAATTCTTAATGATTGAAGAAATTGCTACATGTTTGGTACATGAATCTTGTTGATGATTTATGAAATGAAGATGGAAATGGTATTTGAAATATATTATGCTTATGGAAATCATGTTTTCGAAATGTGCCTTTTGGGCAATATGTTTGTAAGTCATGAAATTCATGTTTGTGTGGGTTTGTGGTAGTCCATTCTATTATGTCACGTGCACGTTGTGTAACATCCCATTACCTGCGGGGAGGTTAGAATAGTAAATATGAGTGATTACCGAGAGATTAGAAATGCATTACATGCTCATGGATTATATGATATATTCATACACGTGAATAATGAATTTTTATGCATATGAAAAATAATTGCACATGTATTCATGAATAATTTCGGGTATAATTGAATTTGTAATGTGATTTTATGTTGAAATTTGTGAAAATGTTGTATTGAAAATTAAATTGGAGAGTGTAGCTATTGAATTGGAATTCTGGTGAATTTTAGGGATAATTTCCGAAAGTGTCGATTTTATTAGACTAGGAAAAATGCCAATTTGGTAAGAAAATTGATGTATGGAAAACAGAAATAAGGATAATGATATTGAATAAACTTGGAAGATTTCTTTAGAATTAAAGAGAGAAAATTTAGAGGCAAATTAGAGTATAGTTGAAGTGTGTTAAATCATCTGAGAGACGAATCCTTAAAATCTTCTAACGTCTGTTTTTAGTGCTTTAATGTGTGTCCATCGTCTGCGTCTTACTTAGATGCGTCTGTCTGCTTCAACTGTGTCTCGCTTCGACACATGGATTGTGTCTTACTTTGACACGTGTCCTTCGTTTGTGTCTTACATAGATGCGTCTCCTTCGCCGGATCAATTTGTTTAGATGCGTCTCATCCATCGGATGTCCTTGCTTTACTTCGATGCGTCTCCTTCATTTGATCATCTCAGACTTAGTCTCTGACCATCTTAGACTTAGTTACTTGTCTGATCCATCTGAGGCGCTTCATCTTATTCATCTTTTAATTAAGCATCGTCTTGATTGATGAATTGTGCCACGTGGATTTATCTGCGCACTTGACAAATTCCTCAAAATCAATATAATAAGTGAAGTCTTTTTGACTCAATAGACCCATTCCATGTCTTTTATAATTGAAAGACTAAGTTTGTTATGACATTTATCGAAGACGAAGGCTTTTAAATAGGGAACGATTCTTAGATGATAGTCAAATCGCAGAGTGTTACACGCAACATTTAAGACTCTTAGACGCTAACTTGAATTACAGGACGTTATATGTAGCGTGTAAGCTTGAATCTCTACAGAAGCATAGTATATACACCAGTGTAGAGACTTTTTGACTTAGTCTTTTCTTCAAAACTATCTTCTGCCAATTTTTTCCTTCATGGACCTTTGATTCTCCGAAACCTTCACTAGAATTATAACTTGCTTTCATCTACCTTTTGCTACTCCAACTTCACTGTCTAATCCTTTTGCCTCAAGAAAAACCTAACTTAAACCACCTTCAGGAGGATGGACATGGCTACATGAAAATTAGGGCTTTTTGATAATTAAATATTTTGGAGTTCTAACAAGTAAGTATTATGGGAATCAGTATGGGAAATAGGAATATGAGTAAATTTGATAATTTAATTGTCATTACGTGATCATGGAAATAAGGGCTATTTTCTTGTTCACTGTGAATAAAAGATGGAAATGTGGATTTTTGGTCTAAACACGTGAGAGAATTTGCAAACTGAACAATCTTGGTTCTTTTGACGATAACTTCTTCTATAGACATCCAAATGAGATGATTTTTGTTTTGGAGAAAACTAGAAACATAGGGCTACAAATCATCTCAAGAAGTAAAACTTTGATTTAGTCTTTAAGACTTTTAATTTCTGGATGAAAGTTAAGTATAGTGTATTGTTTTAGAATGAGAACAGTCCAAAAATATTGGGAGAATAACTTTCAAATTTCTAAACCAAATTGAATGATTATGGTGTCATTAGAAACTTAAGAGATGGGAGAACAATTTTCTAGAAGAGAGTTTGATCAAATTGCATCGATTTCATCATCTAAATGATAAAAAACAATAGTCCTGAAAATAAGTTTTTGGGAAAAACCTGAGGGTGATTCAATGAGAGGGGAATTGTTATTTTATTGATATTATTGAGGAATAAACCTAAGTATAAATTATACTTAGGTGAGTTTTGATATGGGATTGATATTGTGACGAAACTAATGGATAATTACCCGGGATTGTCATGAGCATGCAGTGTGCATATTTCATATACATGCATGTGCATTAACAAACACTTACAATTATGTAAATTGTGGTATGTGTGTACTATGTGATATAGAGGAGCATTAGGAACGTCAACCTCTAGACGTTGCCGGAACTTCCAGGCCTTAGCTTCGAGGGTGACTTTTGAGTAACCTAGACGGTTTCTCTCAATTACTGTTTGCTTAAATTGTGTTTTGAATGATAAATGAATGTGAATTGATTGTGTTGACTCCGAACAATGAAGGTCCGATGATTGTGAAATGTGAATGTGATATTGAAGTGTTACTCAACAATGATGTTGAATGACAGACCTTGAGTCCGATGGAAAATGTGAATTGAATGTGATATATGTGAACATGTGAGTGATTGAGAAAAACCATATGTGAAGCATTTCAGTACATGAATGCATAAAAGATAAAGGAAGTTGTGACCGGAGTCGCAAGTGAAAAACAAGAAGAGCTTAAAGCTCAGATTGTGATTAGAGCCTTAGGCTCGGTTGTGAATGTACCTGATATCCACTAAGGGATATGGGACATAATTTGACACAGCTTGATATCCACTAAGGGATATGAGTTAGTAAAAAGGCACTCGGTCACAACGACAATAATAAATGAAAGCGAGTCTCAGGTGCATCGCATTTATACTTGATATGTGTACGTTATATGATTAAATGATTATGATGATTTGTTCTGAAAGTGACATGTGGTATTTTGTGAATATGCAAAGATGTGAATAAATTGCTACTTGAATTGATGTGATGCATGAATTGAGTGAACTATTGATGATGGTTACCTCATTGAGTTCACAAAACTCACCAAAATTGCAACGTTGACTTTTCAGGGCTGAGAGACGACCCTAGCTACTGAGAGACTCTACAAGTAGTGTAGACTTGTGATCTTGGAAGTGAAGTCATGGCTTAAAGGTTAGTCAGCTGGGGTTTTGGATAGCTTAGATAGATATTGTATAATTCCTCCTTTGTATAGTACTTTTGTATTAGGCTATGATCTTGTATATGTAGGAAATGTTGAAAGACATATTGTACACTTTCGATTTTGAGGAAATGATATGAGGATAAATTTTGGGTTTTATAATATTGTGATCTTCTTAATGTTATTCATAAGAGAAAAAGTTATATGATGCCATGTAAAGTGAATGTAGTGATTGAACGTAGCGTACTATTATTGTAGGATATGTATTGGAATGTTCTAAGGATGTCTCGGTATATACCTTAGGGTGCTACAAAAGGTTGTCAAATTTTTGGAGACAATTAATTATCTATTTTTTTATTTAGAAAATTTTCTAATTTTCAAATTTATATGTTTAAAATAAATATAAAATTCAGTAATTGTACATAACCATATAGATTGGCATCGTTAACTTGATAAGTTTTTATATAATTATCAATATTGATCACTTATATCATCTGAAATATCAAGCACGACAATTTCTATTCAAAATGCATAAAGGAAGAAAGAAATTCAGTGATAAGTTTCATTTATGATTGATTATCGAATAAATATAAAATGATTTATAATTGAATTATGAAGGATAAGGATAAAAACTGATTCCAATAATAATATGCTACAACATTTTTGAACTTTCAAGTTAATCAATCCTCAAGGGGGCTTTCATGCTTGTGAATCAACCTTTAAAGCCAATATAAAGGATATTTCTTTGAATTTATTTATATTATGATTTTTGCTTAATTTTTCATTTCCCATTTTTTAACTAAGAAAGATTCCATTGTTTTCCTATAATGTTTTAACTTTTTCATAGGTTGTCCATTTTCAACTACGTGAGCTTTTAATTATTTTTATTTTAATATGTTATTTTTTACCTATCGCATTCAAGCTCTTGGGATTGATCACTGTGTTGGAAGGCATTGTTCCACTGCTCCTGGCTTGATTCTCACTCACGTTGTTAGACAATTGAGTGACATAGGAATTTAGGTTTTTGGCCTTGGTTTCCCATTGTTCCATTCTCTTTTCCAAGGCGCTGAATCGAGCAGCATTCTTTGCGGAATCCTGTTGAATTAAATTAGCGATGGCGCTAAACTGGTTTGCGTTAGAATTCCTTTCTTCCTTCATCAATGTCATCATGCTATGCAGAAGCTGATTAGTGTCCTCCTTTGGTGGTTGTTGCACCGTTAAAGCTTGTTGGTCCGGGAACTGGTTGGCAGAGGGTCCAGCTCCACTTCCTTGCTGAAATCGGTTCGGTGCTCTTCCTTCATTGTTTCTCCAACTGAAATTTGG
>JANITX010000010.1:9269196-9287796 GCA_027564395.1 Erythroxylum ulei | reverse complement strand
TCGACACTTAGGCCAAAAGCAAAGAGGGAGTATGAGCAGTGCTAGTAGCCACCTAGGATTGTGATGAGTTGAGTAACCGGGGACGGCCATCACAAATGGATCTTAGTCGCGTAAAAAGGCTTATGACATACTAGGCAAGCCGTAAATGTCGTATAATAAATAACATCTCAATCTCACATTCATCATTCTAAGTGAGTGACTTGGTAGGTTGGTAAATGATCTCCTATGCATTGACTTAATAAGGTTGGAACCTAATTGTGTGATAAAATTGATCAAGCCTTGAATTTTAAGTTGAAAAGAATTTTTAGAATCAATTGTTTATTTTATGGAAAACTAGGAATTGTTGGTTATGTTGACTTTGTTGTATTCTTTAGTGTGTTGCATCTTGGACGGATGGGGGATTGTGTGAAAATCAATTAGGGTGTTTTTGGTTTATAGATAGAAGTTCTGCTTGAGGACAAACTTGTGATAAGTGTGGGGGTGTTTGATAGTGTGAATATTTGCTAATTATATTAATGATTTTGTTAATGTTTTGGGTAAATATTCAAGTGGAAAGGGTGAAATTTATTTAGTTTTATGTATTTTGAGCAGGAGATGACAATCGAGCCAAATTGGAGATATTTTGGTTGCTGTTACTTGAAGTTTTGAGCTGTAATTGCTTATCCACAATTTTTGGATTGACTTCAGATTTTGGGCAGTAAGTCGTGCCCAAGGCTTAAGGTCGTACATGAATGAACATCCGATACAGAGTTAGAGACATGACTGGACTTTTAATTTGAATATTTTTCAGATTTGGAAAGGAAGATTTTTTGGGATTAGTGAGGGAAGTTAGAGATACTAATCTTTAGCCTATTTCTCTCCCTCTTAAAATAGAACTCCTCCTATAAAAAGGGGTCAGCAGAAGAATGAAAAGAAGGTCGGTTTTTAGGAAACTAAAGACTCTTTTATTTTTTATTTTGCAAGTTTTGTGTAGCCATGAGTAACTAAACCTACTTTAGTCTAGCAAGGGTTAATCGAGTTCAAGTTCATATGAGTTGTGAGATCTAAACTTTATTTTTCCTTGAAATTCTGCAGTATTTATTCATTCTCTGTTTTATTCATATTATTATCTTGTTGGTTGTTGCAATAAGAGCTCGTTGTGCAATTGGCAGGGTTATAATTAGCTAATCAAGATTTCTAGATCCGTAATTGTCTAGTTAATCTTGATGACAGTAGCAGGTAATATAATTTTCAAGTTATATTATGAGAATGAATAATCTGATTTAAACAATCACGCTTGTTGATCTTGTTGATTAAGGTTAGGTCTTTCTAGTTCTTAAAGCTGCTAGCGAATTAAATCCTAGGCGCATGTCGGGATTGTTCGTCAATAAGGTGTTAGTCATAGGCGCGTGTCTGGCTAATCTAAAATTAAGGAAGGATGAGATTATTAGAAGCTTTTCAACAATTATAACCAGTCTATTGTGGGATTTAGATTTACTCTTTGTTTCAATGAACAACCTTAGAACTTGAATAAGATTACCTTGTTAAATGCTATTAATCTATTTATTTTCAGTTTAAATTTATTTGCTTGCCATTTATTAATTTTAGTATTTTTACTCATCAGTTACAAAATCCCCTTTTTATTTCCTCGTTTTTGATTCCCTGGTTGTCAATGGGACTGATTAATCTCCAATCTCTATGGATACGACTCTACTCGTTCTTGCTACAATTTAATTGATTTTTCAGGAGTACATTTTATTTTTGGTGGATTCGACACCCATCAGGTAGATAACAACTTTGTTAATCACCTCTCATATGACTCCTAAATTTGTTAGGTGACAACTCTTGCCAAAACATATCTTATACGCTATTCCTAACCCTACATTTAAATTCACATGATCTGAGTTTACTCATCCAAATCACACAAATTTAGTTAAGTAGGACTCGCTATTATAAGATTAAACATATTCAGGTTAAAACGACCATAAGTTTTCTTAACAAGATTAAGAATAAACAACGGAAGGAAAAAATCACTTTCTCAGTGTGTACTTAATATTTAACTAGAGATTTAATTTCAAATATTCTCATCAAACACAAAATTAAATGGAATAATATCACATATATAAACATACAATGTAACATCCATCTATTACATATATCACACGTATAAATAAAGTATGCAACTTGTGCACTCATAATCAAATTATATGCATAAAATATCAAGCTTTGTTTGATTCTAGTTATTGATCTCAAAATAATATTTTCATCTCTTTTGAAAAAAGTAAATTAGATTAAATTCAATAATTCCTATATAAATTAAATTCCTATTCCAAATAGAAATTTAATTTGATTTAGAAACAACTTTCAAATCAAAAGGGATATTATTTCCAATTATCTTAACTCCTTTAATAAAATTTAACTAAGAACAATTTCCAATAAATTATACTTCTTACTCATTATAACTTAGAAAAAGCTCTTATTCAAAATTTAACAACCAAGAAATCTTAATCCAAATTGAAAACTATTTCTAATCTAATTAGAAATTGTTTTTCCTTAATTAGGAAAATTAAAAAACTTTTAAATTTCGTTAAAAAGTCCTTTACGTTTTCTATTTAAGGATTGTTTTCTTAATTAATCAGAAAATGTTTCTTTAACAAAATAAAAATATATATATTTTCAAGATTATTAAACAACACTATTTTTCTTAATGAATAAATGAACACATTTTTTGTCACGGCCCGGCACCACATCGGGCCTACGATAATTGCCGCATAACTAGGCTAAGGACACTCACGATATTCTTAATCCGACTATGCAAGGCTAACTAAATATCTATTCTTTTCCTTTTTTTAAAAAAACTTTTGGGTAGCACAACGATTGTGTTTTAAAAATCTCAAAAAGCTGCAAACATTTTTAAACACACTTCTATATTCACATCGAACCACAACTTCAGGACTTTAAAGTCCACTCAAAGCAATCTCAACAACAGTATCAAAGATTCATACATAAATTAATTTATAAAACACAAGGCAATCAAAAGTTAACTTACAAAATCATAAAGCATGTCTACATAAACACAGCTCATGAGCCACTAGACAACAAAAGTACAAAATAGGAAACTACCCACGTGCAGTAATACCCCGAATATGTTAAAAGACCGCACGATCCATTCAGAGCTTCAAACTCACTAAATTAACCTGTATGGTTGTAAAGTGGAGCGGGTGAGTACACTAGGTACTCAGTGAACAAGAAAAACATATCACAAATAGAATTCGATTCATACCAAGATAGTGTAGATAACCTATAAAGTGAATATATATCATAGAGAAAACACATAGGCCCAGCCTATGACTCAACGTATACTGTTTAGGAACCATATAGGCCTAACCTAATAACTCACTCATCCGGTGAACATAGGTCCCAGTTTCAATACACAAAAGCGTAAAATCATCATATGTATCAATCAAATCTCGATAGGAAAACCAATATCAGGATAAGCCAAAACAATTATGTGTGACACCACTAGTTGGCCAAACTAATGTGCACACCCACCGATACTCGGTGTTGGCTCGAATTTCATCCGTGGTGAGTCCAGACTACAGTCGATAAGAGCGTCATAACTCTAGGTGAAGACCTCATCGGTGTCCAGACCCTAGGTGTGGAATCACCAACAAGTCTCGTAGAAAAGTGTCGATACGGTGACTTAACTTTAATGCACCAGCGTCAAGGGTACAGGATCGCTTAATTTGTTGTGCCTAACACACGATTGGCCAATCGTTACCTCACCAATCACAAAAATCATATACAAATATTAAGTAAAAATATGAATAAGGCACTATGCCTTTATTTATCAGTCCAATCGATAAAATGAAACCGTGTCATAGCTCTAAGCCAAAAGAGAACAAAAACTTGTAGCATGCATGACTCGATTATGCATAAGTAAATTCCAAAACATTTTCTCATAAAATAAAAGCCATCTTTTTTACTCCAATTGCATAGTTGTTCAAAACAATGCCATTTATTAAATACATAAGCATATTAGCATCCATTTGAAATTCAATTCTACCATACATTGCCTAGGTTCAAAATTCACATACAAGTCATCATACCTGTCTTAGGATGTTCTAATCCTATTTGAGATATATGGTTTCCCTAACTCACCTCAAAAGAAGATATAAACTCCTTTAACTTCAACAATCCTCGACATGAGCTCCTTGATTCACAGCTCCGAGCCTTTATACATAAAAAAGACATACAATGTATTTACTACTTAAACATGAATTTCATATTTATACACCATCATATAAGTGTATAAAACACAATGTCGCTCCCTTTAAGCTATAGGATTTGACCATTAGACTTCTCACATGATTACTTCCTTACTATTCACATTAGCTTTTCTTTTACATTTTTTAAGGCATTTAATGCTTTTAATCCAAACTTACTCATTTCATAACATAATTAAGCTACATCTTTATCCAAGCATATTAGGCCATTATTCATTAATGTAGGTAACATTTCAAGTTTACTCTAAGTAAACATGGAAGCGTTTTCCAACACATATCATTATAAAGCCTTAAATCCTAAGCCAAGTTCACTTAAGCATTTTATCAAACATCTAATGTGCATGATTTTCAAGTCACATTTCCAAGAATTTATCATAATAATTCATGCTCTTATCATGTCATATAGTAATACTTCCAATCAATGACACATTCCATCCAATTTCCTTCATTTAAGCTACATTTATCAATTACACAACTCATCACATTCATCCATTCCTTCTCCCACGATTTCGGCCCATCCTTAACCAACATGCATCTTCTTCATTCTTGATCATCAATTCATGTTATACATGTACAATTAACAGCACAAAATTCATTTAGACCATCAATTTCAAAAGATATTCAAAACATCACAAGCTTTCACCAAAAGGGGACAATTTCGGTTTTGGCTAAAAGAACCCCCTCCATGATACACTTCATTCATCTAAACCATGTTTCATGCATATTCAAGCATGGAGAACAACATATCTTAACACCATAAAAATTATAATGTAGAGAAGAGGGATGAGACAAAATTTACCTATACTTTCCTTTAGTAATATCTTCAAATTCTTTGAAAATTTCTCAAATCTAATGATAGATTTGAGTTCCTCGGCCCCAAATTAGCTTAGAAAACTTTGATTGGAGTTGAAAAATAAAAAAGAAGGGTAAATTTTGGTGATGGCTAAAACTTGGTCCTCTCCTCCTCTCTTCTCCTCCTTTCTCCTCTGTTTTAATTAAAAGAACATGTTTTAAGTCTTTAACAAAGGGGGTGCATGTTCATAAAGGAGAAAGGGGCTAGAATTTTGACCTTCTTTGACCAAAATATGGTAAAATTACTTAGGTTATGTGAAATTACCATTATACCCTCCTAACTTTTCCTAAATTTGCAATTAAGCCCAAAATTTGAGAATGACCAAAAAAATTTTCATTTTTTGTCCTTGGAATTTTTAGAATTATAATTAAGCCTCATAACTTTATAAAATTGCAAATTGGTCCTCCAAGAATTGAAAAATTACATTTAAGTCCTTTAACTTTTAATAATTTGCTAATAAGCCCTTATATATATCAACTTTTTCAATTAAACTTTCTAAGTGTCCGATAAGTCTATAAATCATGTCTAATTACCTCTAAGGCATTAGAACACATTTAATTTAACTACTATAGTCATATCCATTTAATGGACTTGATTTTATACATTTAAAAGCTTATATGTCGAAAAATCTCCAAGATTTCGCATACTGATGAACTCTAAGTTCATGTAAGATCATATAACATTATGAATCATTGGCATATGTACCAAAAGGATTCAAATTCATCTTTTAACTCATATACAACCATGTATATATCAATATACAATAGTATCTCTAAATACAAAACAATCACCAAAGGGCTCAGAAATTCCGGTGTTACACTTTTCAAATTTTAATTAAAAAAAATCATTTTCTAATAAATTAGGAAACTTTTTATTCATATATAAGGAAACAAATTCTAAATAAATAGAATACTAATTCTCTAAAAAAAATAAAATCATTAAAATTAATTTCTCTCAATTAAATTGAAATAAATAAATTTGATTAAGAAATACGTTTCTTAATTATTAAAAACTTTTCTTAATTTTAAATAGTCTAATTAATTAATTTCAATGTAATGAAATATAATTGATTTTGAATTTAGAAAATATTATTATAAAATTTAATTAGGAATTGATATAATTATTAATCTTAATCAAATAAAAATAATTAATCAAATATAATTATTAATCTTAATCAAATAAAAAACTTTTTTAAATTATGTTTGATTATAGGTTATTTCAAAATTTAATTACACCTAATCAAATAACCAAACAACCCAAATCTAGCCTTGGAATACATTATTCAAAAGCCCAATCACTCCATATTTAAGGCCTAAGATACCTTTGTCCTTATTGCCAAACAAAAAATTAAATTTAACACTCGTTTAAAATTAGAAATTCCTCTCAAATCACGTAATTTAGATGATACAATTACTATAGCTTATAAATTCTACAAAGAAGATTTAATGACCCATGGAGAGTATCCCTTTTCTCTTACGTATCAAATAAGTTATGCATTAACCAACTCTCATTATAGTTTATGGTGTAGATTATTTAATTTAAATTTAGCTAGTACATACTATATATATAGTTTATATTAGATTTTTTTATAGATTTGTTATACAATGAGTCAATGACAACACCTAATTGTTCTATTTGTAATCAATTAATGGATCATATACAATATATTGAACAATTAAACATTGTTTTTCTAGGTTAGCGAATCCTTATTCCTAACCTTGAATAACTATAAACCTAAGGCTGAACACATCCCTTCTTCATAAAGAAACCCTAGTTTCACAGACATGACACAAAACCTAGCATCTCTTTTTTGTGCTGCTGCTAGCCTTGCACTGTCATTTGCCAGTGCTGCTGTCCTCATCGCTGCATCTATTGCATGCACAATCGTCGCCTCCTGGAGGTTTTGCCGCAGCCAATAGCTGCTGCCAAATCGTCTCCGTGGCTGCTTCCTCTCCTCACAGACCAGTCATTTGCATGACTCTTGTGAAGCCACTGCAGTCGCTTGCATCCATCCGTAGTTGAGTTGCTAGTTGGTCACGTCTGCAAGCCTCTAGCGCCAACAGCTGTCACCAACTACTAACAGCCATGCTGTTCGACGACCAACAACCATTGTTGACGTCTACAGTGTCACGCAACCAGCTAAGGCAGCTTCTTCCCATCGGCAAAAGATACTCACTGCTTCTCTAAGGTTGCAGCCTCAAACAAAACCCAAAAGCATATCTCGATGGTACCTCAGGGGGAAGCTACCAACATAATACGCTGGCGGTATCTCAGGCCATCATCAATGTATCTAGGTTACCAGATTCCAGCCTTTTTTCTAGGTTTCTGATGATTAGGGCTTTTAGATTTGTAAGGTATACATAATTCTGTACTTTTTCAGAGTTTTCGAACCAGAACATTCTAAACATTAACCTTTAATTTTCCAGATTTTTGGATTCCAAAAATTACAAAGGATTTTAGAATATTCAATCTTAATTTTTTAGATTGTAAGAACAGTTAATTGTGCAACAATTGCAATTTCAATTCCAAAATTAATCATTAATGGTGGAATATATTTTAATTAAATTATGGAATTAAATATCATTCTTATAAAATCAGGACAGGATCCAATCTCATGTGCAACAGAATAATTACAATTTTTTTTGTATTTTGATTCCCAAAACCTAAGATCACTTTAGATTAGATAAAATGATTAATACATAAATAATAATAAAATAAGAATCAAAATTCGTATCTTATTTCGAAGTTTAATCATACTATTAATGTATCAGTCTAATAGTCTAATTGCTTTTGAAAATGGTCTATCTTAATTACTATAGCAACATAAATATAAACTATGGCCATAAAAAAAATTCAAATTGAATTTATTTTCTTATATTATTAACAGTCTAATTCTTAAATAGAAATAAAATCATAGGATAAATGTTTTCCTTCTAGAAAGATCTTTCTTTATGAACTTGTCTTATGTATCCTTTAGTATACTCCTGTCATTTAATAACCTTCTATCGTATAATAGACTCATCTTGCTTTGTGGGCTCCTATTGTTGTTTTAAACTTAGAAAGGCTCCTGTCGTTTTATTTGAATTAAAAGTATCTCTTGCGTGTGTTTAGGATGATGAATCCTATTGAGTACTCAACTACATCTATATAATTCATAATATATCCAATAACTACCGATAAAGCTACTCTTGATTAGAATATATCATAAGTAGTATCAAAACATAGCAACCACTATACAAGATAACTTTAGAGAGCTCAATTCAAAGATTCACTTATACAATTATCACAATGAGATTTTTCATAAATATATAAGTAATGTTCCAAATAGATTTCTCATATAGGGTAAGTTCAGTAACTTATTCTCTAACAAGCATCCACATGTTTGCTTAGGTAAGTTCAGTAACTTGTTCTCAAACAAGGACCTACACATTTGCTTAGGTATCTTTATACTTTAGCCTATAAGATCAACTACTTTCTTAATAAGGAAAAAGTATAACTTGTGCTAGTCTTTTTACGTTCTATTAATGTCCAATCTTAAAAAAATGACTAGGAACAATTTAGGGATAGTACATAAATGTAATATAAATCTTATAATTATAACCTCATCATAATTTCATTTGCAATGTATATTTATCTCATGGATTTTATCATATATATATCTATGTGTGTATAAGATACAAATTACCTTTAAATAATTTTCACTAAGTCATAACCAACCAGTTGGCTATAGGTTATAAGCCAATAGATAGAACAACCTGTCTGCTATTACTCTTAACACTACTCTTAGTAGATAATGGCTTCATTTTATAGATTATCATTACTCGTGGAACCAAATATAGTTAGGGCCGTACATAACTCAGTCCAGACAAATCGATTGTTCCTATTTCTCAATTCAAGTATGTAGCTCCTCTTTACCATTTTAAAATTTATATCACTTTATTTAGAATTGGTTTTCTTAGGTCCTACTGGGATTGATCTTAAGATGAACTA
Source organism: Erythroxylum ulei (assembly GCA_027564395.1). NCBI lineage: Eukaryota > Viridiplantae > Streptophyta > Magnoliopsida > Malpighiales > Erythroxylaceae > Erythroxylum > Erythroxylum ulei. The sequence continues at coordinate 9,278,688 of JANITX010000010.1, read as the reverse complement.
ATTGCCTATGATCATCCTACTACATTTGAATTTGTATATGATCAAACATTCATTGTCAATAATATTAAATTTAAATTTTATCAATATTATGTTTAATCATAAAATGATCAAGTCAAAATTAGTGATTTCATAATTATAAAAAAGTGAGTTATTTGGTTAATTAAGAATTTTGCGATGATATAAAAAAATTTCATCAAAAGTTATACATTTGGTGACTATTTATAAAATTGTCGTGAAAAGATAGGCCTTTGCAACAATATTACTAAACCATCATGAAATGATAAGCCTTTTGCAACGAATATGAAAAAGCATCGTCAAAGGCTAACCTTTTGACGACGACGACACTTAATCATTGCTAAAGACTTGTTTTCTAGTGACGATTTTAGAAAATGTCACAAAAAGGTCAATTTTTGGTGGCGATTTCATATAGTCACCAAAGTCTTACTTGCTATGATTTTAGAATTGTCACCAAAAAAAAAACATAGCCAAAGGACTACCTTGTTGTAGTGCGATGGTAGAAGTAAAGAAAGAGAAAAATACTACTACTTATATGCCAAATTAATTGTTAAGAAATTCTTAAAGTGTATAACCTTTTTACAAATCTTAAGATTTCTTTACGAAAAGAAAATTCATATGATAGAACAAGAGAAAGAGGAAAATGAGATTTGTTTGGTATAAAAACGATTGTGATGATGTGGATAATTACGTGGTGAAGTACACAATGTTATCTAAAGAAAAAATGATAATATTTAGAGCATCAATTATTTTCAATTACGTGTAGTATCACTAATTGTTTGTTTAATATGATTATTGGTAGTAATATTTTGTGATAATACTCATGAAAAAGATGTTGGAAACAATTATATTCAATGAGTGAAAAGCACTTAATAAGCATGCAATTGCTTAGATTAAGGCGACAAAAAGGATTCAGTTAACAAAAAACATAAGTACTCCTTTTCTATTAGGCTATTAGCAAGTACAAAGATGAAGTATTTTCTTGATATTATGGATTTTGATTGTGATTTTGTAGACTTTAATAGTTGGACATTGCAGCACACACAAATTTTTGTTTTTCTTTGAGCTTATGTCTCATCATTCTGAAGCTTCTTTGTTAATCTTAAAATATAGTTATGTGCTACCGTTTGTTTTCATGTTAATACAATCAGTCAAATAGAATACGGGGACTGTAAGCCAGAATATTGAAATTTCCTGACCAAGATGAAGTCCTTGAGAAGCTTTGTAGAAGCTTATTTGCAGATGTTCTCAGGAAAGGGCGATGGCCTTCCCCTTCCATGAACTCACTTTCTCCCTTTATTTGTGTAAGAACGTTTGATTGTAAAATCCCTCAACATATCAGAAAGAAAAGAAAAAAAAAGGAAAGGTTTTATAAGTCATTACATGACTATTAATTTAAACTAATCAAGTCAATTCATGCCAGTTAGCTTACCACAAAGCGTTCGATGGTGGTATTGCTAGTCTGCCACTAGTACGAATGCCCTTTTATCACTATCTGCAAATGCTTTTCTACTGACCATTAAAACACATTCATTTAATTTGGATTCATATTGAGGAATAGGACTATCCGATGAATGACAGATTAATTGGTTTTTCAAGGTCACTACATTACTCAATATGAGGATATGGGAAAGATACCTTTATTAGGAAAGAAGCGTAGCATCAACGAAGTCTTGATTAGTTTGTGTTGGTTTGGACTAATAAGACGCATTTATTTTAATGGTCAATGTATCAGTTTGGACATAAAGTTGACGACTATTTTCTGCTCCATACTATTCTCTTCGATTTTGCATTTGGGTTATGGAATCCCTATAAGAGTCCACGGGGTTAGCAAATCGCTATTGTAGTCGGTGAGCATTCGAATTCAAATGGATTGCAGTTTAACAACTTCGGTTCTGATAATCTTATCCTGCTTGTGGGCTGCTATGGCAGGAAGAACAAAACTATATCAAAGTAAAGGTCAAGATGGCATGTTTGAGCCGTCCCCAATTGGTTCTTACAGCCTTTGCAAAGCAATGGTGGAACCACAAGGCTATGCTTGCCAAGAACACACAGTACTGAACCCTATGTTCTACTTTATGAGTGCTTTATGGTTCACTTGTGGATAATGGTTACAGCTCTTTCCACACTTTTGATGAGTTTCAGGTAACAACGCAGGATGGTTATGTTCTAGGTGTCCAACGAATGCAGATTTCACGGTCAGGAAAGAAGGCAGACAAGCCACCAGTTCTACTTCAACATGGGATATTCATTGTTAGTAGCATTTCAACTAACTTTATCGTTATAAAGACGAACTGAAATAACCTATTGAAAAATGATCCCCTTATCAACTCCAAATGTAACATGTAACGTCAGGATGGCGGAACATGGTTGCTGAATTCTCCTGACCAATCTCTAGCATTTATATTGGTGGATAATGGTTATGATGTTTGGATTGCCAACACTCGCGGGACGATCTGCAGCATGGCACACAAATCACTTAGCCCTGATGATTCTGTAACTTCGATGTCAAATAATTTTCCTTCCTGCATTATTCCTGGAAATTTCTGTTACCAATTTCATCCTTCTTTACTCGGCAGGCGTATTGGGAATGGTCATGGGATGAGTTGGTTGCTTTTGATCTTCCTGCTACAGTCCAATATGTGCATGATCAAACAGCACAAAAGCTTCACTATGTTGGACATTCCCTGGTAGTGGTTCAATCTCTGGATATCACCTCTTGATAAATTATTGAAAATGAAAAACTGATTACTTGGGATTTTAGGGAACTTTAATTGCTTTAGCTGCCGTTTCACGGGGACAACTGCTGCATATGTTACGATCAGCTGCTTTGCTTTGCCCAATTGCCCATCTCAATCAGATTAGATCTCCGCTTACAAAAGTCGCAGCTGACATGCTGTTAGCAACGGTATGACAAGTGATCTATTTTTGTGAAGGAGCATCCATTTTAATATTTTTGAATAGTCTTTGCAAACTGATGTTGAATTTTCGTGTACTTGGCAGGATTTATATTGGCTGGGCCTCCGAGAATTGGTTCCCGGAGAGTGAGAAAACAAAATAAAGCAAAATTTCTTACATTTCTTATGGACAACCCAATAACTTCTGCATACTTACTCGACTTTTCGAATGAACAGGCAGGCTGTAACAAAGCTGATCGCGGATGCCTGCAAAACAACCGGGGCTGATTGTTCCTTCCTAATGCCTGCTTTTACTGGTACTTGGTTATGTCATTGTCGCTTCATGATGAAAATTTCTTTATCCTTCGATTATTCATCAAATTGTCATGGCTTTTCATTACTACAGGCCCAACTTGTTGTGTTAATAATTCCAAGATAGACGCTTTTCTTAATAATGAACCTCAGCCAACATCCACAAAGAATGTAATCCACTTGTGTCAGAGTAAGTGCCTTCATTCCTGGTTCTCTAACTCTTGTCGTGCTTGACAAACGGAATTTCTTAGCCATTACCAACACAATCTGCTGGCTACCAACAAAAGTTATCTGTTCTTTCTGTCAAGTTATTGGTGATCATATGTCAATTATTCCAAAAAATAGTTTTAAAAAATGATACATCAATTTTGCTTTAGTAGAATCAATGTGAGCTTTTCTCATCATAATGCTCATCTTGTGGATTTGTCAATAGTGATTAAAACAGGAGACATAAACATGTACGATTATGGTAATAAAGATGACAACATGAACCATTACCAGCAGCCAACTCCTCCTATCTACGACATGACAAATGTCCCAAAAGATCTTCCTCTTTATCTTGCCTATGGAGGCCAGGACACGTTGGCCGACGTAAACGACGTGCAGGTTCTACTGGACAACCTTAACGATCATGACAAAGACAAGCTGGTGATACAATATGTAGAAGAATATGCTCATGTTGATTTTGTTTTTGGCGTGAACGCCAACCAACTTGTCTACAATCCAATGATGGCATTCTTCAGGCTCAACTGAGTGCTAGTTACTCAGTTTTCTAGTCATAGCAGAATCTGTATCTGATCCGATTGCCTTATACTGTTTGTTCAGACTTGGACTTATATCGGTCCAACCACAATAGTAGATCAATTTCCATGTGTACAAACTATCATCCATGATCTAGAACAACTTTCTATTGTCCTTCTATACGTCCTTAAGCTACTGGATTAGTCCAAGGCCGACTTGGCCAGACCAGAAATCAATGGATATAATATGAGTTAATTGAGTTTTTCACTCTGGATTTAGACTCGAGAGGCTCAACTAATCCGAATCTGATATTTTCAACTCAAATCCCAATTAAGTTTCGGCTTTTTATTTCGTATGTTAACAAACCAAGCATAAGAACTTGTAGCATAGTCGTCCTATCCATGCCTTCTAATTTTCTTTTTTACTTATCCACGTGGTTGGATTTCAACATATTTGATATAGTAAATCGGAAAACTTAGGGAATTATCATTTTAGTGGTTTTTATTACCATCATAATTAATATTGAATAAATTAATTATTTTCAGTTTATGTTCTTCCAATCAATCAGTTGATTGCAATTTTATGTATGATATTTTCATTTTAATTAATTAATACATTCTTGATCTTTATGAATGATGTTAATTACTTTTGATAAAGATCCTAAATGGAATATTACTAATGTGTTAGTAGATTTTCTCATTATAATGGTTGTATAATTAATCCTTAGACTTGAAATTACCAATGTATTTTATGTGAGAATTATTATATTTTGATGCTACTTATAATCTATTCTATTTAGAATAGCTCAGTCGGAAGTATTTGAATATAGTAAGAACTATGTAACATCCCATGTTCGAAGCCTGACTCCAGAATAGTGAATTGAGTGTACTATAAGAAATTATAAGTACATTGGATGCTCATACATCATTGTATATTCACACATATGTGCATATTTATTTTTGATACATTAAAATAGTTGTACATGCATTCATTGACATTTTTCAGATATAATTGATTTATAAATGCGATTAAAATTTGAATTTTGGATTATTTTTTTGAAAATTTATTTGGAGAGTATTATGATTATTTCAAAATTTTTGGTAAATTTTCAAAAATTTCTGAAAATTTAGGGTATTTTAACCTAGGAAAAATTAAAAATGAGAGATAAATAGACCAATTATAATGTGACATGTGGTAGCTTATATACGTGACAAATGACTTACATGCATGGTGAAATGTGGAGATGTGTTATTCATACACATGGTCATTTTCTTTGTATGGAAGGAAAATTCTGCGGCCCATTTGTTTTTTGCCACCGAAAACACCATCACCTAAATACTTATCTTGTTTATCCAATAACAACATCAACTTGGTTACTCTGTACATTTGATTCACTCTCACTGCTGTAGACTTTGTTGAACCAAGTAAGTGATTTTTGCTAATGTTTTATCATTGTAAATGAATGCATGCATGAGTTGTGTAGGAGGAAGCAATTCGATGATGAGAGTAATGGATAAGTTATATAAACAATATGTGAAATTGATGTTGTGCAGAAAATGTATATAGGGTAGTGAGAATCTGAAAGAGATTTAGAAAATTGCAGAAACTAGAAATAGGATCTGTTTTAGCTTGAAATGAGTTATGGAAGAGTGCTGGAAAATCATAAAAGAAGAAAAAATTGCAGAAACATGAAAATTCATAAAATATGTAAAAAGGGATGAAAAACCGTAAGTAATGTTCTATTTTTAGGTATTGTATTTGGTCTTGAATTTGAGATGTTTTAGAGTTAAGGGAAAAGAATGAGAATGAAAATGAAAACTATATGATGAAATGAGGTTGTTGGATATTAAAATACATGCAAAAACATATATGCAAAAAATTGATGAACAGCCATATGTGAGTGTGTTTTGATGTTTATGTTTAATCTTGAAATTTTAAGTTGTTTTAGAGTAAGATGAACTGAAAGAGAGGTAGAAAAGATGATTTATGTGTTAGATGAATAAGTTAGGAGTTTGAAATCTGGAAAAAAAAATTAAAGGAAGAAGAGAGAAGAAATTTGCAGTTTTTGGTGAAGAAGAAGAAAACCTGCGTTTTAGAGAGAGGTGAAGAGGAGTTACACAAAAGGTTTACTGTAGAGAGACTGTTTTGAGCATCTTTCATTCATTTTGTTATAACTTTGTCTCCCGACCTCCAAATGACTTGAAAATTGAACCAATACACTCCTAAGACATTGTTTTTCCTCTCCTTAAAAATATTAGACCCATCTGAATTGATTTGAAAAAGATTGATTGGATGAAAGTGAGGAAGTCTACTAGAATATTATGAATTGGAATATTTTTACTGAACATGCTTCGGTATTTTGATTAATCTTTATCTTTAGGTTTTCAAATAAGTTGATTCTTAATTCAGATTCAACATGAGATATATTTCTGCAACTTTCTTGAAGAAGTTGAATTTTAATTCTATCTCTAAAAATTTCAAAATTTAGCATGAAAGTGAGTATTGGCTTAGGCTGTAGCATTACCAATGACAGAAATCATGTCCTGTTGTTATCGAACAAACTGTATTGATGTAATCCGAATTAAGGTGTCTTCACAAAAGTTATATCTTATTCTCTTAGATTTCAATTGATATAAATTTGTTAATTTTTGGATGTTACAATTGAGAGATATGGGTTATACAACTTGAATGCATGATCATGCTCTAGCCAAAATTTCAAATATACTCAATCTATGGTATCTTGAACATAACTCATAGAATAATGAACTAAATTGAATGATTTTAGTGTCATTAAAAAATTAAGACACGGAGGAACAATTTTCTAGAAGATAGTGTTATACAAATACATCATTTTCTTGATCTTATTGATTATGCAAAGTTGACCCTAATGAGGTACTTTCAACAAAAGATGGAATAGTGAATGAGTGTGTGAATTTTGGCACAATTGGAGTACATCAATTTGTTACAGAAATATACCCAAGAATTTGTCATTTCACATGCATGATATATGATACACCATGTGTTTACTCAATTACATAAGCAGTACAGTAATGTGAAATTGTTTAAATGTATAAGGGAGAGCAAGTAGCGCAACCACTCCCTGATATTGTCGGAACGTCAAGGCAATAGACTTAAGGGAGCAATTGTGAGTAACCTAAGATGGTCTCATTTTAATTTGATTTGATATTACTGAATTGAATTCGATATATGATGAATATGTACTGATTGTTTACTGAATTCTGGGCAATACTTGTTTGAGGCGTTTGATACATGTGAATGTCATTGGAAGTGCTACTTCTATATGAATGAGACTACCTAAATGATTCTCAATTGAAAGTGACTGAATGTTATGACTAACTGTATTGACTGAGACAACGTGAATGAAAGTGATTGACTATATTGACTGAATTGTGGCATGCATTTCATTTCAATACATGTAATATAAAGGTAATTATGACTGATGTTGCTACTTACTGGGACTACTACTGAAAAGAGCTTAAAGCTCAAACAGATGTGGTTAGAGCCTAAGGCTCACTATGATCAATGAGCCCTGTATCCCCAACGAATAAGGGACAGTATAAAGAGCCTGATATCCACAATAGATACGGGACAGTGAAAAAGCACAAAGTCACAACAATGTAAAAAAAACGAATGTGAGTCTCATACATATAGCATTCACATATAATTTGAATTCATTGAATGATTTGTAAAGCTGTAAGAATGTTACATGTTTGAATACATGGTATTAAACTAATGATTGTGTTCTATTCAAGTGTAATGAAGTGATAGATTGATTGAATTGTTTGACTGAAATACAATTTATTTATAATAGAACTTGATTCTAATCAAGTTGATATGAACTATGTGACAATATGTTTATAATTGATTGAGTTTTATTACATAAGTGAACCACCGAGGATGGTTACTCTACTGAGTTCGTAAAACTCATCAAAATTGCAACATTGATAATTTCAGGTTCAGTAGACTAAGACGAGCTAGCTTCTAAGACTGCTTGAAGCAATTTTATGCAACTTTGAAGATCAGACATAGCTCAAAGATCGGTCAGCTGGGGTTGAACACATAGTCTGTTAATATCTTTTGTTTATTCCTCATGTTTGTAGCGTACTGTATAGACTAAGTTGTTATGCTCATAGAATGGTGTTATATAAACTTGGATGTTGAACTTAAAGCTAAAATGTACATTGTGATTTATGATATAAAATGATGAAATTTTGGATTTTAGCAAATGTGTGATTTATGATTTAGTTCATGATGCCATGTTATAAAGTGAAGGTGATATAGGTAACATGCCAATTCTATTGGGCATGTGCACGTGTGACCGTATGGCGCATGTGCATGAGTCGGGCAAGATTGAGGTGTTACAAACTATATCGAGATAGTTAAGTAAATCAACAAAGAATTCTTCACTCTAAAGTAATTAGAGAGAATGTTCTACTTTTCTTAATTAGTATTAATGAATTCTATGGCTAGAGTGAATTGATTTTTTAAAAAGGCATTTTCAAAAATGAATTATAAATCAATTACTAATTAGAAAGAATGCATGTGATTGGATTTAAAAGAGTAGACACTATATCCATAATTTTTATGTCGTGCCTCCTTTGCTTGTATTATGCTTTTATAATAACTATTCTAATATATTTATGCATAATATCACATCTCCCTCTTGTGCCTTCTTTGCTTGTATTATGCTTTTATAATAACTATTCTAATATTTATGCATAATATCACACACTACAAAAAAGGTATAGATTCTGCGACGTTTGAGTGAAAAACATCGCAGAAAAGTATGACCTTTTTCGACATTTAAAAAACATCAGGAAAAGTGAGAATATTTTGCGACGTTGTGATCAGACGACGCAAAATTGGAGAAGTAATTGAGACGTTTAATTATTAAAACGTGGCAAATAATTATCACGACGTTGTTATGAGGTAAACGTCGTGGAAGTGTTGGGGAAAAAATTAAAACTCATCAGTTTCTTTTTCAATCTCGCGCGCCTCCCGTATAGTACTCCTACTCTCTGCACTCGTCCACACAGACCACCACCTGGAAAATCAATTTCTCAACATCGCCGCCCCACCCGTCGTCAACAGCTTCAATTCCCTTTGCCTTTTCCTTCAACGTTTGGTTATATACATATCTAGCTGCGCTCTTTCCCTTTTCCTTCAACGGCTGCCAACAAATCTCCCTCTCAAATCAGGTGTGCTCTGCGCTGACGGCCGGAATCCTGAGGTACACCCCAATGCCCATGCATTATCTTTATCGTAAATAATTTGCAAAATTTCGAACCTCTTTCTGGTTGGTCTACGTTTTTCGAATCAAAATTAACGAAATAAACTTGTCTTCCAAGGATTTGGTAGGCCAAATCTGAAAAGTAATAAACTTGTTTTCCATATATATAGTTTATCGATCCATTTTTATGCCTTATCTGTTCCATAGATGGAGCACCGAGTTGAGCATTAATATTTATGATTTTCTGTTTTAATTTTCAAATTTAGTATAAATCTT
>JANITX010000010.1:8846392-8857791 GCA_027564395.1 Erythroxylum ulei | reverse complement strand
CCTATAGTTACCTTCCCTATAGTGCATGGAATGGTGAAAGATCCAGGGTCTTGACATTTCACAGGTATTTGAGGTTTAAACAAGGATGACACATTTGAGCTCACTTGGACTCTCTCATTGGGCCTAAACTTTCTTTTGTTTGTGCACAAGTGCTTAAGGTATTTAGCATAGGCTGGAACTCTTTTCACTAAATCAAGTAAGGGAACATTTAGCTAGAATTTTCCAAACAGAGCAATGATTTCTTTTTCATGCTTAATTTCAGTCATACGCTTGCCCATTAAATATGAATTTGGAAAAGGAAGGTATTGAAGATTTACCTCCTTACCTTTGGCTGCTTGCTTGATTCCTGATGCTCATCTTTGTTCTTGGAACTTTCTGAAGTAGCTCTTTTGTCTTTGGATGCAGACTTCCTTTCTTTCAATAAATTCTCTTCCTTAACACTCTCAGATTTCTTGGTTCTTTCGAGAGGAAATTGCAGTTTAAGTATGATGAGTTCAAACCAAAATGTGGAATCCTTACCTCAGGATAGTTCATCTCTTTTTCTTGGTATAGACTCGGATTATTCTATTGACAAGGATTTTATTTCTGGAGAAACTGATGAACAGAATGAAGTTCAAATTGGAAGTGTTGACCGATTTGTCAATGGAATGATGAATGTGAATTTAAAAGCTGGACATATGTCCCTTCAGGATCACTCAGTTCTTGCCATAGACTCATCAAATGTTGATTATCAGTACCAGACTCCAGTATTTGGTGATTTCATATCATCATCTCCTTCCTTTACCGTGGGAGGCATTGTTGGATATGATGAAATTGAACAATCTGATTACGACAGAGAGTTTAAGAATCATAAAATCCAATCAACACTTCAGCAATCGTGGCCTGCACCATCTTATCCTGATGTTTCATCTCTGTGTCCTTTGACGATACAAGACAAAATGCAGCAGTTGGATCTTCAAGGAGGAACTGTGGGTGATGATATAGATGATATGAGAAAGAGATACAAAAGCATGGATACAATTTTGCTACTGAACAAGTTCCCTCAATCTATCACTTCAGAGGTATTCATTCTTATGGTTGACTTTCTTCTGAAACCCGAAGCCTATAACTTTCTCTTATCATCATATCCCTCATCTCTAATTGGTTCCTGCCATTTATTGTGAGTTGCAAAACATGACGCAGAGTAAGGACTATAAGAAGTATCCACCATCTTCTTTTGCACCAGTTCCCAATATCACAGTAACAGCAAATGGATCATCACCTCTCCAGCAGGTGCTCACAGATTTTTCTTAAATTCCTCTTCAATTCAAACTAAATTTAACATAAACAATTAAGAAAATTAAGTGAAAGAGATCTCATTATTCACCGTAAAAAGCCATTGATCTACATATATTATGGTTCAGTGGCAGAATGCATCAACCAATCCAAGTGGCTGCTGCAATGGGACTGCAAAACCTCGAGTGAGGGCTCGTCGTGGCCAGGCCACTGATCCACACAGTATAGCTGAAAGGGTATCTAACTGATTAGTAGTTATTTCTTAATTCAGGCATCATTTTCAAGTCTGAGCTTCACAAATCAGAATTTTAAGTTCTACATTCTCAGAGAAATTGATCTTGCTGGAATTCTAAGAATGTTAATTTCATTTCTTAAACAGCTTCGTCGAGAAAAGATTGCTGAAAGGATGAGGGATCTGCAGGAACTCGTACCTCATTCCGTCAAGGTATTCCTTTTATTGTGTTTTTCCATTAACAATCTTAAACGCATCTCCATCTCCTTAAACATTGTCTTCGACTCAAAGAACAAGCCCTGTCATATTAATTAGCTTGCAGTTTAGCAACTCAGAATAACAAAAGAGTCTAGGCCAAACCTGACGATTTCATTCATGATTTGCAGCTTGACAAGGCATCTATGCTTGACGAGATTATAGAGTATGTTAAATTTCTTCAACTCCAAGTCAAGGTCAGTCGAAGGATACTCTTAGTTAACTTGTCCTAAAGTTTTCTGAACAGGCTTCTCCTGAAATTTGTTCAAATTACTTTTTCTTTGGATTAGTTGACTAATGTTCACAGGTGTTGAAAATTGAACTAGTATCATCTCTACTGACATGACTATCGCTAGTTGCTTACTATCTTGTAGGTGCTGAGCATGAGTAGGCTTGGAGCAGCTGGAGCAGTCATTCCGCTCATAAAAGATAGCCTAGCTGAGGTGCTTAACTTTGATACGTGGCTTTTCAATTTGAACACAAATTGGTATTAGCTGCTTCCCATGCATCCTTGGCTGAGATATGGGATATGCTACTAATGCTGCTGAAAATGGAACCTGAACATGATAATTCTGCTAGACGGCTTGTAGACCCAGTAGAGTCTAAAATACCTGCTATTACTAGTAATAAATGCTTCATGTCAGACGGCATTAACCTCAACTATTTGATGGAACTATCTTTGTGTGGATTTTGTTCTTGTTGATGCTTATCATGGACATGGAACCTGAAACTATAGGCCAAACCAGAGAATATTTCAGTTCATGAGATAACGGTCCACTTTGGAATTACACCTCTGACTGTGCGCTGTCTTTGCCTTAACATTTTCAGGGTGGTTCTAACAATTATTCACTCTCAGCATCAGCTGGTATAGGAATTGAAACATCTCCGTCTCCTGATCAAGTTGCCCTGGAGCAAGAAGTACTTGAGCTAATGGAATCCAACGTCACGCTAGCTATGCAGCATCTACAGAGCAAAGGTCTGTGTCTCATGCCCATTGCCCTTGCTACTGCTATATCCAATGGAAAAACATCTCTATGCCACATTTCATCAGAGGAGAGGAAGTGTTTTGACTTCATTGATGGACTTACTCACAACAATGGCGGTCGGAGTAGCAGCAGTAGCAGCAGCAGCTGCAGCTTGCCTGGCATTGAGCCACATGCTGTATCCAGAGACCGAAATATAGTTACAGGAAAGCTTAGCACCAATGGTGCCATGGTCAATGATGTAAACGGATTTAAGCAGGGAGATTAGGTAAGGCTATGTGCAGTTCTTGATAGCTTAAACATAAGAACATAAAAGGTATGCTCTTCGTTATCGTTAGTGACTCCAATGAGTTTTTGAACCTGTGTTCAAAATATAGGTTCAATCATCTAGAAGTGGTCAGAAGTCGATTGATCAATTTGCATCCTCTTTCATTTTGGACACTATTGGTTGAGCCTGTACATGAACGAATCTGCTGTGGAATTTCATAGTTAAAACAAAAAATATGTTTTTCTGCGTATGATTGTTGGAATACTTTAAAGTAGAAGTGTAACTTAGCTAGAATATATTGGAAATTCATTTCCTCATAACAGTTTGAGTGAAATATTAGGCTAAAAGAGTAATTTAGCTCCTAAAATTTATACTAAAATTTGAGTTGAACTCTAATGAATGTTTTGAAACATTCAAAATGAACTTTAACTTTTACAAAATGTTCAAAATGAATTATAACATTTTAAAGGGTTCAAAACAGTCTCTGATTGAACGGAACAAAATGCCTAACCCTATTAATTGTTTCATTCATTCAAAAACTTTTTTAAACATTTTCTAAACTTTAACGTTGTAAACGTTTTGCAAAAATTCACAAACTTTTTTTATCGTTTCAAAATATGAAGATCCAATTCACATTTAAGTATAAACTTTGGGGTCTAAATTGCTGATTTGGCCTGAAACATTATAAACGACTAAGTTACTGACTAACTCATGACCAAATTCACTGAGGTGTTAGATATAATGTTAAGAATCCACCTTGGATCAGTATAAAACCACCATAATATACTGAAGAAACAAAAGTAAACAGGATTATACAAAGCTCAAAGAACTAAAAGCACTCTAAATAACAAGTTAAAAAGGGGAACCATTTTCTACATTGGAGAAACTACCTAGTTGAATTTAACTATTATAAAGGAGATATTCTACAATTACTCTATTCTTCAAGATTGCTCTCTTGAGCATACATGAATTATGGGAGAGAAAAAATTGTGGGGGCACTTCTAAATAGCTTTAATCTTCTATGGAACAACAATGGGGGGATTGGATACAATAATTACATTCCCTCTTCTCTTGTTCATTCATATAGGGAAAGAAATGAAATCTAGAAGAGAAAGTGTTAAAGAGAGATAGAATGCTCGTTAGGTCGATGGCTTCAAGGCTTGTTAATACCCATTTGCAGTTTTTTGTGATTTCTTCTTGGAGTAGCTAGCGCTGCAGGGTGGACAAATGTACTCCAATCCATCTGTCTTAGCATAGTCCTGTAGATCATTCACAGACGTTAAGCAAATGGATGCCGGATACAGATTTGATCTCCTCGAACTCATAAACATAGATCACATTCAGAAGAAATGCTACGAAAGACACTAATCTTGACAAATATTGATCTATCATTCATGAACATGGGAATTTTCATAACACGAATTTTTGCAATAAAATCAGAGAATGTTTGCATGGCACATGGGGAACGTTTATCATTAAAAGTGAGAGCACCCCAGATAAACCACATTCAGCTCAGCGAAGGTCAGAATGGATCAGACATTTATTGGACTTTCTTGATGAAATTTTCACTAGCATTCTCATTCAAACGAGGAATGATGTTTGTGTGAATAATAAGACTAGGGAGTTTGGTGATCCAGAGACGGGAAAATGTAACTTCTGAAAGTTGGAAAGTACCTTGAAAGCACCAAGCCCCTGCCTTCTGTCACATCCAAAGTGAGCCCACTCACCACAATTTCCACAGTTCACCCAATCACCAGCTGCACTACTGTTATACATGCTATAAATTGTTAGTGCTATTCCGTGTACACTTGCAAAGACAGAAATAGAGTCGGACCTATTACACAACAAGCAGCATTCTCCATCGACATCATCATGGGCCAATTCGTATTCCAGAAGGTAAGTTTCATAATGCCTTTTCAGGGTATTGCCAACACCCTAGAAATCATTGCAAAGGAAAACCAGTTCGCATAATTTTCAGGTCACTCACTCCAACAATGTGACAAATTCTCAATTTGTAAAGCAACATAAAGAACCAAATAGAGCTTCCAAACAGAATCTGGAAGAGGAGGAGATAAACATACAGTCATTCTATTGGTTAATGTATGATTACGCATCTTGGAGAAAACTTGTCCTTTCCAGTTGATGCCATTACCAACATGAAAGCCTCCTCTTGAGACGACCTGGGGACCCAGTTTTCCTTATTGCAACAACTAGCTTTTGGTAAAAAATCGCCAATGTTTAGAAGAAGTAACTTTTTTTACCTCTCTGTACAAGTTGAACAGGTCAAGCCGTTTTGCATTGAGAATTGCATCGGGAAACTCAGACAACCCACCTTGAGGAACAAGACGGGCATGGCCTCGAAGGATCAGGAACTGCATTACATCCCTTAAAAATTCCTCCTGAAAGAAAATAAGCCATTTGGGAATTGTAAGAGAAACCATTCACATATAACATAATTCATGTTAACATTCCTCCCTCTCCTCAGCCCATTCCGCTTAAGCCCATTAAAATGTATACCCGTAGGAATAAGTTGGGACAGGGTAGTGAGAAAGCTGCTGCCATGTAGGCAAGGTAGTTAGGAGGGAGTGAGGTAGTTATGGAGAGAGAATGTAGGGAGGGGAATATTGGCAGGGGAATGAGTGGAGAATGATTACCTATCGGTATTGTTAGGAAATTGGCCTGGACTACCAGGAGGGGGAGCTAGCTCTAGCAGTATTCTATCTAATTGTACCGATTTATTATCAATACAAGGCAATCTCTATAGAGGTTCCTAACAATGATAGTCAAAGCTAATCCGTGGAGATGTACAACCTCTTTAAAGAAGAGTTTAGCAATATGGACAGCAATATAAGTCTTGGAACATGAAATGAAATGATTCATCTTTGAAAACCTATCCACCGCCACAAAAGTAGGATCATAATCTCTCATAGAGTTAAGAATTTCCAAGACAAAATATATACGTATATCCTACCATGATTCATAAGGCACATGTAATGGCGTTTCTAATCCAAGTTTGCTTCTTTCCTTTAGCAAAGTGACATATTCAAAATTACCATAAGACCTTAGATGCATCCCACATTAAAGAAGGCCAATAAAAGTGATCTTCAACCATTACTATGGCTTTTAATGCACATTAGCGTATATTGGCACTAAAATGTTAATGTCTCTTCAGGATTTTAAGAGACTTTTTCTTGGCATCTATAAGTTCCTTGTTACTTTCTCCTTGTCCTTCTACCTTGTCAACCTTTGTAGGCTTCGAAATTATCTTCTTTCCATGAAACATAAATTGATAGGTATTAGCTTTTCCAAAATGCTGCAAATCATAACCATAAAGCTAAGGTCGACCGAATAAAATGTAAAATACTTTCATAGGAATAAAATCATCCCAAATAAAGTCTTCATATACTCCTAATTTGAAAGACACCAAACACCTTCTGAGCAATGAGTATAATGCTATCATCCACCCAAGCAACTTTGCAAGGATGTGGATGTTTCTCTGAAAGTAAATTTAATCACTTCACCATGGTCTCCTATACCATATTCATACTACTTTTTTCCGCCCATGATAAGCTTACGTGCTTTATCTACACATCTATCTTGAGTAAAGATAATCTATTCTTTTTGTTCTTTTGCCTTAGAGGTCGTAAGCATGTGTCTCACTATATTAAGATTTGTAGGACCAACTTGCTCATCACTGGAGCCTCCTTCTAACTCCTCTCCAGCTTCATGTTCACAAACATATTCATCATACTCTTCCTCCTCTTCTTCCATCATGTGCAAACTGTTGTTAGTGCATTCATAAGCAAAATGGTCCCTCCCATTGCATTGGAAACACTTCTTGTCACTACTACCTCCTTTGTCCCAATCTCAGCCATAGCTTTACCTTTAAGTTCAGCTCCTTGAGAAACTTTAAAGCTGTCATGTGATGCAAATTTTTAAGTATTAGGTGTTGGCCAAAAATTTTGCACTCATATTTCTCTTCATATTGAACTTCCAGGCTTGACTTTGAAACTTTTTAATTACTCGTTATCCTAGTTATTGTTTTGCTCTTAAAGCCAAGTTATATGCATCTTTAAGGCTATAAATCCTATGCATTGTCAAATCCTTCTAAATTTCTGCCCTTTAAGTTGTTGTTCAGACTCTATTTGTTCACATTGGATAGAGAGTTCATCCAATATTTTTGTGCACTCTGTTACAAACATAATCCCTTGTCTAAGTATTGTGAGTTTATCTTGAAAATGAACTGGTCAATATTTTTATAATAAATTTAGCTTTATCTCTTCTCAATCAATAGCTGGTAGTTAGCCTATTTTTAAAAGTCTTATCCCCTATTAATCTCCACCAATTTTTTGCATATCCAACTAGCTTCATCTTTCTAAATTAGACTTTTTGATCTTCTAAGATGTTGTACCAGCCAAAGAAGTCCTCCATTACTACTGTCCAGCCCAAAAACAAGTGTGGATCAATCTTTCTTGCACAATTTGGGGCTTCAACATGAACTTTCTTGGCAATATTCTCGATTAAATAATGTGTTTCAACTCTAACATGGCCTCTAAAATCTCTTATGCACTCTCCAAGTGCTACTAGTTGATTTCATTGCCTTGGATCTCTTGGTAGGTGTTGGTTTCCTAACCCCACTCACCACTGATTAATGTCAGCCTCTTCTTCTTGTCAACATCAAGGGTAGTCTGTCATATAATGTTGTTTTTTAGGATTAGTTCTTGAAGCACCTTGTGATTGAGGGCCATTAAGGTCCGATAATTCTCAAAAGTATTTCATTTCGCCCTTGGTCATTGAGTATTCTTCCATACGCCCTTCTGCTACGTGTCACCATCGTGAACCAAAGCTCTAATACCAAATTGATATAGGAAAAATAGAAGAAATATCAACTAGTAACTAAAACTCACAAAAATTGGGAAATATAGACTGTTGAGAATTGTTAGGCTTCTGGAGTTTCAGATTTGAGATTCGAATTTTACCTTAAGTTGTTGGTATTTCAGGTCTAGATTAGCTAGAATTTTAAAGTTTGATATGGATGGAATATAGGAATTTAGTTGCCGGAATTCGGGTTAAGATTGTTGGAATTTAATGAGATAAGCAAGTAATAGAAGGCAAGAATGAGGAATCATTCTTGGGGTCTAAGAATCACTCTTAGAAGAAAGCATCACACCTTCTAATTGAAAACTCAAGTTATAAATAAAAATTCAGGATATCTTATTCTTGAAGGGTTAAGTAAACACATATTTATAGAAACTTTAGAATCCTTATTCTGGTAGGAAAGGGTTCCTAACAAATTGAATCCTATTCTAAAAACGATTCTTTATTCTTAAATAAGCGTGTAATTCCTAAACAAATTAGGACAATATATCTAACTTATATTATTCCCTATCTAATAAGAAAACACAGCATAAAGTAACTTTCAGCCATTTTTCAGTCCTCGTTGCCCTTGCTGTCACTTACAATTCTCATTCTTCATTTCACAAAATTAAAACTTGTGATTGAATAATTTGTCCTCTTTTATTTTGTTTACAAACTCTAAACTCTTTTGCATCATAGTGCTATTCACCAGTACTAATTGCATATTCACCTTTCTTATTACTTTTTGAAAGTAAATATGTTCAGAAACAAACCTGGCTTGGAATAACATGGTGAGTCCTAAATGGTCTGACGACGATATCATTCCGCAATTCATATGTTTCACCTGAATTTGAGCTTAAAAGGATCAGTATTAACACTTATGAAAACAAAATCAACAAACTATAAGGACCTACCTACATCCAAGGCAACTAAGTCAAGATTCAATTCCACTTGGCCCATGGTCCTGTGAAGCTCAAACAACTTGTCAACATCCTCTTTAATGCAAGGAGGGACAAAGACTGTGGGAGGCTTCAAGTTGTACAAGCCACGACTGGCTACATACATTGGCAACCCACCCTGAGTTAGATATATATGACACCATTTTAGACCAAATGTCCAACAACAAACCAATGTTATAACTATACTAGAATTCTACCAAGGAAAAAGCAAGGATTTTTTTAATTGTAAAAAAAATGATATACGAAGAGTCAGTTATAAGAGTTCTAATAGAAAAATATGATTTTTAGTACAAACCCTACATTTAAAAGAGTTTATAAGATGTAATTATTTTTCATATTTTGACAAATGTAATTCAAAGGTGATTTGAACAATAATAAACTATGCATCTATTAGATGGAAAAAATAAAAAAGTTATCATTATGTAAAAAATATTTATTAATACATTATATAGTATAGTTCCATACTGATATAAAAACCAGAAACAAAAGTTAGTATGACAACAACTTTCATCAAAATAAAATGAATCATAATTTTTTATATAATTTTAAAAAGTCACAAGTTATTGAAGTAAATAAATTTTATTACTAAAGAAGATATCATTTTTCTATCAATCATATTCCTCAAAACTAATTAATATATTAGATTTTATATTTAACAATTCATTTAATACTAAATCTTAAGTTTATTGGTAGAATTTTGGAAACAATTGGAATATTTAAGTACAATTATAAGTACTTATAATTACTTCAAAAGACTTTTAATGTTTAATTTTAGAGGAATATCTTCATGTTATATTTTCATTTCAGAATTTTAACTATTATGACATTCTATCTGATGTATTTTTGATTAGTTAAATTAAGTTTTTTAAAGGTAGTGTAAATTATGAAAGAGATTAAATTTTTTTAAAGCAATGATAATTACTTAGTATTTTAATTTCAAAAGACCTTTTACCATTTTCATTTTAAGAAAATTCTCTCGTCCTAAAATTTTATGTGAAATTTTAATTGTTATTACATTTAGTATTGTATTTACTTAATTAAATTGTTACCGCATTTCTCCTCATTAAATATTAAAAATTATCTTCAACTCTAGTAAGACGACTATATTTTATCAATACATATAAATAGGTGAACTTCATTAAGCTTAAAATGCATTGAATATGGAAATCCTTCAGTTCATCAGCAAGAACTGCTTTTGATCAAAAGATGTCACGGCTAATAAACCAAGTACATCATTCCCATTCACTAGTAGCACTCTACCCATATCTTTAAGGTATGCATTCCGGATCACTAAATTTAGGGATGCCTGTCAAGTCAATCACCGAACTTACACTTGTAACAATCAGGTCAATAGGCTTCTAAAAGTGTAAGCGTCTATCAGTTCGATTAACTTTTTCAGTCAATTTCAAAGATCCAACAAAATGCTGATGCACATCTGGGGTTGCAATCCTCACCGATACCAACCAACCAATTTCAAGAAGAAAATTTTAATAGCCCGTGACCAAATAATATGGGACAACAAGAAAGTGTCATGTTAACAAGCAATCAGAAATGCAATAAGAAGACCAATTAAAAGAAGAAAACTGACAATATGATCGAGATGAGCATGGGTGATGAAGACAAAGTTCTGGTGGATAGCTCTTGAAGGACATCTCCCGATATCAAAAGCACACTTCAACTCGGGTATTATGACACATGTTTCATGCCCACCAACCGAGAGTCCCTCGATTGAATAGCCTTCCAAATCAACCCATTTACGAGAGACTGCGGAACGGGCTTTTCTGTATTCTTCTTCTTCCTCAATTGCTCGACTAATGGTGGAAAGATAACCACCAGAGGTTGCTTTGAGTTGTGGACCCCAATTTAAGAGATTATGATGGTTTTGCGTCTCGAGAGGGCATTGGAGGTGAGTAATTGATGGAGTTGATGGGTGGCGAAATGGCACAATCCGTGGGAGATTGGAGGACGGGAACAAGGATAGAGAAGTCTGCATTTAGACAAAGGCTTGAGGCTCAGAGATGGTGAGGTTTTAGACAGGATTTGTTATCGCTTTCTTTTATCTCTTACGCGCAACCCAGACAGACAGATATTTTGATTTTGAGTACCATGAGTCCATGACTGCCAAGCGAGTTCCTTTAACAACACACGGTGCGATGTAATATTTTAGATCCATCTTGGCACATCCTCGCAAAAATAGCTCATATATTTTCTACACAAATAAATAATCAATAAATCGAAATAAATAAGGGTATAACAATAACATGCAAAATAAATAAATTGGGAAAAGATTCATAATATGATATATTGTATGGGGCTAAAGATTAACCCTTTTAAAAAACTTAAACTTTAAAATGAAGTACTAACGAAAATCAAAGACTGTAACACCCTACTTTCGCGTGACCCGAACCCGGCATCGATGGTGATATCCGAGTCCGTGTCCTGCAAGGGTGGCGTGCTACATCGCTCTGTCAAAACTCAGTATAAATTAAAAAAAAAACACAAACATACACTATGCAGAAAATCATTAACATACATAATCACCGGTAAATACAATGACCACGGGGACCCTT
>JANITX010000010.1:8773893-8786018 GCA_027564395.1 Erythroxylum ulei | reverse complement strand
TGGTTCATTTGAATTATGTTAAACAACGTTCTTACTTCACCGAAATGATGTCATTTTGGTTAAGCCGAAATGATGTCGTTTTGATTGAAGGAAAGCAACGCTCTTAACTTAATGAAAAAGATGTCGTTTTCGTTAAACCAAAACAACGTTGTTTTAGTGAAGTTAAATACTGTTCTTAACGACAAGAATACTGATGGAAGTCTTTCCATTGCCAAACATTTCCTTATCCACGACATCTTTACTGACCGATTAAGAAATTCCGTGGCAATTTACCAACGGAAATACCTTCATCGCTATAGTTCCGTCGCTAATTTTTGCCGCGAATGTTTTGCTCCAAATATGGAAACGAACATTTTTTCTGGAGCTATATGAGTATAATATAGCCATGGAATTGACATTTCTGTCG
The DNA here is from genome assembly GCA_027564395.1 of Erythroxylum ulei. Taxonomy (NCBI): domain Eukaryota; kingdom Viridiplantae; phylum Streptophyta; class Magnoliopsida; order Malpighiales; family Erythroxylaceae; genus Erythroxylum; species Erythroxylum ulei. Next base: position 8,785,612 of record JANITX010000010.1, on the reverse strand, counting down.
CTATTTTCAAACGGTAAACTTTTCGTCGCTATTGGGTGGTTTTCTTGTAGTGTTTAATGTAATTAACTGTAATTATCTTGTTCGTAATTAGCTGTAGTTACCTTATTCCTTATCTTATTCATAATTAGTTGAAATTATCTTATTGCTTATTAGCTTCTTCTTAGGCAAGTTAGTTCATATAATATGTACATATTCCTCTTTTATATGAATAAGAAAGACATAAATTTTGCTACATAATTCTTTTTTTCATTAAAAATTTTTAGTGACGAGGCATATGACTAGCAAAAGTGTACATTAACCAATGAAAATTTGTTGACATAGTTAATTTATGTTGTTTATAAAAGAGAATAATTATGGATATGCAGTTAAATTCGTATATAATAGAGTTTGAATTGGATTTTAGAGAGACTATAAATTATGTAATTTGGATTGCGTCGAGAAGAACTAGCTATGGCAGCAGTGTTTTATTGGTTCACTTGCACTCTTATTAGTCATGTATGTTTCATTGTTAACTATTTTAGTGGACGCTTCCTATAAGGAGTTTTATGCAAAATTCAAAAGTAGAAGAAAATTTTTCAATAATTTTAAAGTTTAAGAATTTTTTGAAACTTTAAACTATAAGGATTCTTGTATTTTTAACAATATTATATTTGTGTGTGTGTGTGTATATAAGAGAGTTTTTAAGAAATAAATAATTGTATTGATTTAAGAATGTAATAATTTCATACAATTCTTATTGTGGAAACAAGTTGTGGGTGATAATTCTAATTCTTCCTTGATTTACAGTCCACCTGTTGAGATTGAAGGAAAGCTAATGGTGGATTCAAGTTTAGACATTCTACAGGAAGGTGCTAGGACATGGGATGCTGCACTGATTGGTTTTTTTTTTTTTATGAATAAAAGGCCTACTTTTTCAGTGATACAAGCATGGACCTAGAGAAATTACAATGGGAGAGGTCTGATGGAAGTAATGCTAACTAGGGAGGATAACTTAATCTTTACCTTCTCCTTAAAATCGGAAGCTCAAAAGATAATTGAAGAAGACCCTTAAAACATCTCTTAACTTCCTTTATTTCTTCAAAATTGGCAACCAGGTATGGAATTAGAAAAAATTATATTGGAAAACATTCCTCTATAGGTGAATATCCATAACATTCCTTTGGAATATTAGACAACTAAAGGTTTGAGTATGCTAGCTAGTTACTTGGGGAAAGCAATTTGTATGGATGAAAACACTGCTATGAGAAAACAGGTTGGATTTGCATGATTATGTGTGAGTATGGATATTTCTAAGGAAATGAAAGACAACATCCCTATCCTAAGGTTGGCAGATGAACATTCACTCAAATTGATAAGGTTATTGTTACATACCAATGTAAACCTTCTCTAAAAGCACAAGGCAAAGAATAGAAACCTACAGGGAGAGTTTTCACTAGAGGAGACTATTGGGAGGTGATGGGTAAAGAAAAGCTTAATTAAGAAGACAACAAAGATTAGGTGGAAGCAGAACAAGTATTAGATAACCATGAAAGCCTAGGTAATTCGGTTTAGGTTGAAAAGGAACCACCTACAAATGGGGAGAGTGTTTAAGTAGAAAATATTCTAGATTCGGTTCAGCCGGTGGGAATTCAACACCAATCATTAAGTGCCTCAAATAAATCACTAAGGCATAAGAGGGAGAATGAAATGGAAATTAGTGAGAATAATCCTTACCATAAAGACCATAAAATCCAACAGAATGAGCAAACCCAACAGATGGCAAAATAGCAAAGAGGAGTTACACAAAAGGAACAATTTGAATAGGTAATCTCTCGGAAAAGAAACAGGAGCAGTAGGAAAGGCTTCAAAGGGAAAAGTAATCTCATATGACCCTGATAGTCTGGAATGTAAGAGGAGTAAGCAACCCTTCTAAGCTTAATGCGGTAAGGGATTTTGTTTAAAAGGAAAAGCTTTTGTTATTTCGTTTATTGGAAACCATAATTAAAGAAGCAAATCTGAATAAATTAAGTTGTTTAGGTAGCAAATGGCAGTTTCTCACAAACCACCAGTGTCATGTTGATGGAAGGATTATTATTGTTTATAATGGTGATCTCTTGGAAGTGAATGTTCTGGAAACCAGCTAACAATTTATTCACACGAAGCTTAACTTCAAAATGGAAAATTCTTGTGCTTTAGCTACTTTTGTCTACAGTTTTAACATAGTGTTTCAAAGAACTGAGCTAAAGACTCAAAGCATCAGTTAGAGTTCCATGGCTAGTTAGTGGGGACTTTAACACCACCCTTTATAGATCAAAGGTAGAAGGAAATTATAACCTACTCAACTACACCTTTTATATGTTCGATTGCATGCGATGTGGAATTAACATATTTAAAATCTGAAGGTCATAGTTTCACTTGGTCCAACAAACAAAGCTCTAATTGGATTATCCAGAAAAAGCTAGATAGGGTTATGGTTAATGTGGACTGATTAAATACTTTTTTCAGGAAGCTTAACCAATTTCTTAGAGCATACCCTTATTAAGGTTGATAATTTGTTTAAAATGACCAAAATCTATCACCCTTTCAAGTTCAACAATTTTCTGGTTAATATGGAGGGCTTTCAAGAAGCAATTACTAAGGGATTGGAGTATGAGATCTATAGTACTAAGTAGTATATTTGTTCCCAAAAGCATAAGGCTATAAAATAGGAATTGAAGATGTTAAATTTAGAGAGGTTAGAATTCCACTAAGGAGATAGAAATAACAAGAAGTAATCTTTCAAAAATTCAGAAATCTTTGGCAACTAACCCTACTGATTGTACACTAGCTATAGCTGAGAAGGAAGCCCTTAAGACCTATTTGAAAATAGTGGATAATCAATGTTCTATATTTAAGCAAAGAGCCAAAATTAATTGGATTAAGGATGCCCCACAGAGATGTTTAAAGGAAAAAAAGGACTTAGGCAAGGCTACCTTTTTTCTCCTTACCTATTTCTGATTTGCATGGAGGTTCTCACCTTTATGCTAAAGCACAACACTTCAACTATCTCCAACTTCAAATACCATTCCAAATGTAAGAAGCTTTTATTAACTAGCTTATGTTTTGCAGATGATCTTATTCTTCTAAGTAGGGCAAATGTTCATTCAGTCTCCCTACTGATGAGTACTCTCAATACTTTTAAGGAGTTGTTTGGACTGAGTATCAATTTTCACAAAAGTTATTTCTTACTTTCCAAAAGTGCTGCTCACCTATCAAATTCCTTGTCACAAGCTACTGGTATGGAAAAGAAAGATCCACCTCTTCTATATTTGGTCATTCCTATCTCATCTAGGAGACTAAGATATTGTGAAAGTATTCCTTTAATAGAAAAAATTTAGAAAATATTAGGGTCTTAGGCTAATAGGGCCATGTCTTACGGAGGGAAACTTCAGCTTTTGAAATCGGTAATTATGTCAATGCAAACCTACTAGTGTTCCTACATATTCCTCTCCAAAGGACTTATTAAAACTATTGAAAAGCTATTAAAGCAGCTTCTATGAGGAAGAGGAAATGGTGAGAAAGGAATTGCAAAAGTGAATTAGAAGCATATCTATCAACTGAAGGAGGCATGTGGGTTAGGTTTAGAGTCAATCAGTAAGAAAAATAGCTTACTTATGACCAAGAGAATTTGGAGAATCCTAAGTGAAAAACAATCATTGTGAATCAAATGGATTCACATTTACATATTAAAAGTTGAGAGTCTTTAGGCTCTAAGAATCAAAGACAATTAGATTGAGAGAAGAAGTTCAGCAGCATATAACTTATCAACTTAGGGTAGGGGAAAGAATCTCTCTATGGTATGATAACTGCACAGGTCAAGGGGCATTAATTCATAATCATTTGGCAAGAACATTATTAGGAAGGTTCCCTAAAAGAGCTAAGCTACATGAAATAATTAGAGATGACAAATAGATGGTCTCCTAAAAAGAACTTAGACTTTTTCCCATTCCTTAATATAGAAGCCTCGGGAAGAATGATTTATACTTATGGGATGGGATACCTGTATCAGAAATCACTAATAGGAAAGCTAAAAAGCATAGGGATGGGGCAGTTACAAGAGTAGGATGGTGTTCCCTGATTTGGAGCAAGGTTCTTAAACCAATTGCTGGCTTTCTACTTTAGGTAGTTATGTTGGACAGGCTCATCATATGGATAGAATGAAATTCCTATCCTCTTCTAAGTATTCTTTGCAGCCTAGAGGATGAGAGTAGAGATCATCTCTTCTTCGAGCGTGGTTTCTCTAAGGAGGTGTGAACTAGAATTTCTAGTCTATATGGCCTGGTATTAATTATTGCAGCCTTACTGATATCTTATGGGAGATATCTCAACTGTATATCTCTGAATATGATAAGGATATTCTTATGGTCGCAGATGCTACTTGTCTTTAAGCAGTTCGGAATGAGAGAAACAATCAGAGATTTAAGGAGAGATCAAACACTCTAATCTCTCTTATAGAACTCTCTATCGCTAATATTAGGGAACAACTTATTATAAATTAGTTTGAACTACATTATAGTAGTGGACTGACTCTCTAATGAAGAATATAGTCCTCTATGTTTATTTATAAATCACAGTATTCTACAGTGGGTTCATGCAATATAGGATACATACAAGAAAATAGTTTCTCATGCATAGCTATTTTTGGGTTTCAAGTAGTTTCTCGAATTCACCTACTCATGTAAGAAGGAAATTATTGAAGATTAGAAGGGATCTGACTCACCTGTAGGTTTTAGAATGTATTTTGGCATACCTCCTCCAAATCTGCCACCTCACCAGCTGAGTTATGTAGGAAGTTTCACTATTGTCCCCTCTAGACCCCTAATATTCATATGAAGTTCATTAATCTTTAGAGATTCACAAAATCATAAAAGTTAAAGTCATTATCGAGTTAATTATGCATACCTCAGATGAGATCTCCCTTTGTACGAAGACATAAGCAGAAGAATCCACCACATTGCCTTCGTAGTATCGCGCCTCCAGGGCGTCTTCCTCCTCCTCCCCAATTGAGTAATCATATGAAGCTTTGAGAGAGGAGAGAGTCGTTTTACCCTAATTACATAAACGACATCGCGCAAACTCCCCCTTAATATCTTTGAAGATCACCATTTTGTTTGTACTGTGTGCTTAGTGTTCCTGGTTGTTTTATTTCACGTAAGAGACGCGCTCTCCATAGATGTACACTATTCTTATTTTCTCCTTAATGAATTTTTTCTCAAAAAAAACATCATACAATTATGTAAGAAAAGGTAGCTACCCTCTGAGACACAAGCAATTCTTAAATTTTTTTACATAAATACATTTATAAAAAAGTTATGATAATATTTTTTCTTATAGTTCTAGATGAATACATTTATAATATTAGAATATAGCATACTTTTTCTGAATAAATGCAATTGTAAAACTAAAATCAAATTAAATAAATATTAAATTAAAATTAACTTATATACTATAATCGATTTTATAAAGAAGTATATAATAATAAACATAAAATAAAAAATTCATGGTATAATGTATTGTATAGAGTTAAAGACAAATTTTTCATATGGTCTAACACTTTTAGAAAACATTTTGTGGTTTAAAATTTTTTATAAAAATTATTTTTTGAGATTTCCATTTAAAGATTTAATTGTGAGGCATGTGTGATTAGCAAAAGCATACATGAACCAATGAAAAGTTGTTAACATAGTTTATCCAGTTTACAAGAGAGAATAATTGTAGATAACTAAAAATTCATATATAAGAGAAAAATAGTTTGAAATCGGTTTTAGAGAAACCATACATTATGTAGTCTGGATTGTGTTGAGATGACTTGTTCGTCGTTCACGTAAGGATTTATTTTCAGTAAGATTTTACTTTATATTCATACAAAACAAATATTTACAAAAAGTTGTGACATAACACAAACAAGTCTAAACAAATCTATAAAAATATATTTATAAAAAATTTTGATACTATATTTATAACATCACAATACATTTGTAATATCACAATACAATATTTTTTTCAATGAATGCATTTGTAAAACCAAATTCAAATTAAATATATATTAAATTAAAATTAATTTTTATACTATAAAAAACTCTTTATGATTTTATAAAGAAATATATTACTATAAATATAAAAATAAATTTCTTATTTTGAAAAAGTTAAAATTCATTAAATCCTTTTTAAAACAAAAGGGCAACTTTATTTACATTTTTTGATAGTTATGTTGAAAGAAGATTCATAATACAATGTCCTACACTTATTTACTTTAGGGTTAATTACTAAAAAAAAGTTTAAGCTTTTGTCAAATTTTCAATTATAGCCTGAGCTTTATAAAGTAACCATAAAATGCTCATACTTTAAATTTTTTTCAATTCTAGCCCGAACTTGAAAAAGTAGCAATAAAATGCTCAAACTTTCAAATTTTTTCAATTCTAGCCCAGCATTAGTATTTCTGTTAAGTTTGCTGACATGGCTTGCCACGTGTTTTAGAAACCTTAACTATTAATACACTTTAACCAAAATTAACACAACAAATGAAGATTAATGAAATGATGTTGTTTAATCGCATAATTAAACCATGTTATTGTTTAAAAATGATCTAAATCAGATTACATAGCCCCGATGACCTTACACTTTGATTTCAATTTTTTCCTTTGTCTTCAGTTTATTCTCTCGACGTCCTCACCTTTCGATTTTCATATTATACAAACCCGAAACTCTCACATTAAGTGTATCAAGAGAACAAACTAAAAATGAAGAGTTTACTGGTGCAGTACACTATAATGTGAGAGTAGTTTGAGGCGTCAGAAGAACAAAAAGAAAATAAAGGGCTGAGGGCATCGGGAGAACAACAAATAATGTCAAGTTAGAATTAAAAAAAATTGCAAGTTTGAACATTTTATTGCCACTTTTTGAAGTTTGGGCTAGAATTGAAAAAAATTAAAAGTTTGGGCATTTTATTGCTACTTTTTAAAGTTTAGGCTATAATTGAAAATTTGATGAAAGTTTGAGTTTTTTTATAATTAACCCTTTACTTTAAAATTATGTAGAAAAGCAAAAATAAAAAGTAATATAAATTTTGATGAATAAATAAATCGATAAAATCAAGATATAATGTGAGTTTAGTAATAACTATTAACCATTCCAAATAAATTACAAAATCAAGATAAAATATAAAATTTTTATATGAATTCATTTGTAAATCAAAGTATAATTAAATATATAATAAGTTAGATTTTATTTTTATGTTAGTGAAAGATTCTACTATATTATGTTAAAAAGAATATAATAATAAGATATTATATAATGGTCCCTAATAACACAAAGGGATCAGTTTTTGATTTAAAACAATTATCACTAATGATGTTTATTTTTACCCAACTATTTTAATAATCAACTAAGATAAATATATCTATGACTTTGTATGACTAAAGTGATAGTAGGTGTTGATTTCATGAGGAGTTAACAAGTACCTATCATATCGTCCAACTATTATCTGTTATCTAATCAAGAACAAAGTGAACTTTGGAGTCTTTGTTTGATTGAATTAATAATATACTAAATATCCACGAATTTAAGTCACCACAAGAACACTACACAATAATAAAAGAGAATATTAGTATAAAGAAATACTTAGGCTAGATTTCTCCTTAACTTCATCTTATATGCTTATTCAATGATATGAATTCTATTTCTTGGACCAATGAGGTCTCTTAGGAAAATTATATGTCATCTTTCAATGTACAATCACCTATTCCTAAATAGGATCTAGTGTTTCTATTTCATTAACTTATCTTAGAATGCATTATGCTTAAAACCTTATAAAATATTACTCTATTGCTTAACTTATCTTAGAATGCATTATGCTTAAAACCTCAAAAAGATTACTTTAATGCTGGAGGGTGATATAGGTTTCTCTAGATATAAGGCACCAATATATACCCTAGAAGCATTATAGTATGTCTAGGGTGTATTAAGAAGTGAACATAAGGAATTAAATGTATCTAAGCATAATAAGGGACATAATGGTAATTACTTTAAAAGACAGGGGTATATTGGTAATTTATTCATTTAAGCATGGACATGAATAATTATATGTGAGTTATGGACTAGAATGAAATTAATAGATGACTTTATATGCCAATGTGGGAATTAAAGGAAGAAGAAGGACCAAATGTGCAATTTTGCCAAAAATCAACATATGAACCAACAAGTTTGAAACATGAGTGTAATACTAGAAACTTCTTGAATTTAGGAGTAGAAGAATGGGGAGAGGGACGTGTATGGAGTATTTTAACTCTGTAATTTTCTCTTCTCACCTCCTTTCTATTCCATCTCTTTAATCACATCATTTTTCATAAGGAATCAAGCTAATCCTAAGTGAAAATCAAGGTAAAAGTTTGGTTTTTTCTTCTCATCTTCATCTTTCTTGCTTTGCTCATAAAAGCCTGGAATTATAAGGTTGGATATGGGATTGAGATATGTATTTATGGTGTTCTAGTTGGTGAATCAAGCAAAGTTAAAGGGGAAGAGAAGGAAGAGTACTAAAAGAAGAGCTAATTGGCAAATTTCAAGGTTTGAGTATACTACACTTAATTTAATTTCTCTTTATGTGTATGTTTGAATAGATACATTGGAATTGGAATGGTTTTTGGGATGATGTTCTAGTGTTATTTTGGTGTTACCTTGCATAGAATTGGTTGAATATGACAAGATAGTATCATATAGTGGAATTTTATCTAGGTTGTTGAACCAGTCACATTGTTTGGGTCATAACTCAGCCTAAAAATCTCTAAATTGGGTGATTTAAGTTGCATATGAAAATTAAGACATATACCTAGAAATCTATAGAAGAGATTCAAGATGAATTCTGGCTTTATGACATTGGAAATTGAGATAAAAAATGGTGACTTGATGTTGCCCCTATATTTGAGCAGCTTATGATGTTTTGTGCATAACTCATGGTTTAAAGATCCAAATGGTCTAGTTTTTAGTGCTATGGAAACTAGAGATATAGGGAGACAACATGGTTTAGAGATCCAAATAGGCTATTTTTTAGTGCTATGGAAACTAGAGATATAGGGAGACAAAATTTTAGAAGACCTCAAAGTCAAAATTGAATTTTTATATGTGAAAATTTTGGAAGAAGTGGAGGTATGAATTCTGCGTAGGGGACACAATCGGAAGGAAATTGCACTATTTTGAGTTTGTTTTCATTTTCAATTTTTACTGAATCATATCCAAACCTTTTTGAATGTGTATGAAACTTTTTAGAAACCTAGAAATAAGTGAAATATGACTTACCATATGTGAATTAGGTGATTGAAATTTGAAATTTAATATTGAGCATAATGCATATTAAAGAACATGCGTGTATGGTACGATTATACAAGTATGATTTTGATACCCGTCTCGCATGTATGAACACAAATCCAAAATTTATGAATTGAAATTTGTATCATATGAATTGTCAATATATGAATTGTGAAATCGGCAAATGGTTAAAGGAAATGTTATAGTGCCTGTGCTATTATCTTGGTGGTGGACAAATGGGCATGCCTATAGGGTTATAGTGTAGTTGATACAATTTGACACCACTGGTGTCTCGATTTCGAGGCTATAATGTCTCTACAATTTGATACCTTTAGGTATCCACAATTCGATACCTTTGGATATCTATAGTTTGATACCTTCAGGCATCTATAATTTGATGCCTTCGGATATCCATAGTTTGATATCTTCAGATATCCACAGCTCCTATTATCCAAACCTACAGGAAATGTTCAGGCATAACACATAAAGGAAACTTAAGAGTCATAAATAAGAGGCACAACATGAAAACATGGATAGTTTATATTAATGAACTTTGAATATCAGTATTTGGCTTATAAATGTGCATTTTGGTATATCGATAATGTATTGAAGCATATTTGCGTTATGTACTTTACTTAATTATGCCACCATTGTTTACATGAGTATATGATGTTCATGAAAGTGTGTGTGCTTTGCAGATGATTGTCGTAAGTGGTCATCCAAACTAAGTGTTTCACCACTAAGCTTTTAAGCTTAGCACAGGTGTTAATCCGTGTAGGTCCAAGTAATAGGAGTAAGGCACTGGGATCATCTGCAGGGACCAAGGCCAACCATTGGAAGTAAAAGTACCTTTGGATGTGTCTTTTGATTAAATAATGGTTGTATATGTAATAAAGGAAATTGTAGTTTCTTAACAATTTGTAATTAAGAATTTAAGATGTGTGTAATATCTCTTTTGGATTACCATATTAATGTAATGATGTAATACTACTTTTAAATGATATTGTTAAGGGATACAAAATTTGTAATATATACATATACAACATTGAATATAATTGTATTCCAAGAATGTATGTAAAGGAATTTTGGGTGCTATATGTGTCGGTGGTTATAGGTTCCGTATAAGGAGTGTTACACTAGATTCCCATATGATCCTTAATATATATGTTATAGATAATTTACGCATAATTCATCTTAATTATATCTACATATAAATCAAATCAAATATAAGCTTTCGCTTGTATATGATCAACATCTAGAACAACACATTTTGAGCCTTAGTTTATTCCAAACTTAAGCGTTTCGTGATTTTTAACTAATAAGGTTGTGTTAATGCTTGTGTATCACCTAGAACCCTAATTTTCAAATTGTAAAAATAAAAATTAAGAGAAAAAGGAGGCTTGGAAAACTCAAAAAGAAACCTTAAAACAACTCAAAAGATGATAAACAAGTAAGGAAACCTCTTTGTTACTAATTTTCTTCAATCTAAAGAGAAATTTTTAAAGTTTTTAAGGATTTTAATCATATCATCCTTGATTTTTAGCTTTTTATTTAGTTTTGTTGTTTTGATTCCTATGATTATGAGCTAAATTATTTTTAGTAACTAGGTTATATGAAGCCCATGATGGACCTTGTAGTGAATTTATTTCAATTTAATTTATTTCTTGAGTTTCATTGAGATTCAATTATTAGTTGATTCTTCTATGATTTCATGCAATTGAGATTAAGAAAACTTGGGATTAATTTGATGGGAGTGGAAATCACTAAGTTTCAAATGGGTAAACCTTAAAGAACTCTTTAAGTCCAAGATCATAATCAATGGGACTCCATTTCTTAAAACCTTGTTAAATGCTCAAAGTGTGTGTAGTGGGTAAGTCCATGCAACAAGTCACTTCGGAATCTAGAAGAAACTCAATATCAAGCACAACCATGCAAGACAAAAAAGAATCAACAAGATCACAAATAGACATATATTAGACTTCATATATTTAAGCTCAAAGTTCTACATAAACAAATCCAAACCACACATTGAATATCCTATTAAATCAAAATGGCTTCATGATTAATATTTTGATGAAGATCAAATAAAAATAACAGAAGAAAGTAAGTCGCAAAAATAAGACAAAGTGGAAGCGGAAAGTAAGACACAAGACAAAAATAAGACGAAGTGGAAGCGAAAAGTAAGACGCAAGAAAATAAGACGAAGCGGAAGCAAAAAGTAAGACTCAAAAATAAGACGAAGCGGAGAAACTAAGACGAAGCGAAGTCGAAAATGAGACAAAAAAGAGTAAGACGAAGCAGAAAGAAAACTAAGACGAAGACCCGATACCACGTCGGATAGTTAATCAGTTTGAGTTAGTTACAGAACTCAACTGAATAACTGTTTCTTCAAAGATCAAGA
>JANITX010000010.1:8706667-8716751 GCA_027564395.1 Erythroxylum ulei | reverse complement strand
ATCTAACCTACCCATAACCCATCTAGGTTAGAAAACCTAAGACCTAGCTTAGAAACCCTAAAATCAATTGGGTTCCCTTAATTCATCTTCTTCCAACACAAACCCTTTTCTAACTCCTCTACATTAATCTCTTTTTCCTTTCTAACCCCTTTTTTACAACACAACTCATTCCTTTAATAAAGCAAAAAGAAAAGAGGTTACCTTAACAAGTTGCTTTCTCTTCTTTCCTTCTTTCACCGAAACCTTTCTCTTCTCTCTCTAAATTTTGTTTTCTCACTCTTCTCCCTCTTCAATTCATGTTTTTATCCTCTTAACAAGCAAAACAACACATCTTTTTTTCTATTTCTACCCTTAATGAGCCCAAAAGTCCATCTTACCCTTCCTTATAAGCATATGCTCTTTCATGCTTAAGTGATTTCCCAAAAATGTCCTTGAACATCCTTATTACATCAACATTTTAATTCCACTTATCCATTTAAAAAATCCTACTAACCTTGACATAATTATAGTTCCAAAATTTTAAATTTATCTAAACTCCAAAAATTATTTAAAATCATGCTTACTTAAAGAAGAAGTTCTAGGGTCCAACATTGATCCAGCTGTGCATTCCTACATTCATTAAGTGCATCATTCACAGTAATATTTCTTGCAATCAATCTTTTTAATTATTACATAAAATAAGAAATGAAAACAGGTTAAAGCATGGAGGATCTAACCATAGAAATATTACAATTGTACAATACTAACTCCCCCTTGTAGTGCATAACACGAGCCTTAGTTACGCATCTCGAATCGAATGTGACAGGGGAAAAAAAAGAAGAATGCAAAAAAATACCTGATTTCAATTCCATAAGTTTAAACAAGCTTTTTGAAGCCGGAATGAGCGCTATTCCACTGACACCTTCAGGAGACTTACTCACCGAGATATGGTTAACGTCTTTCTGTAGCTTTCTTAATTCGTCAACCTCTAAATGGGTCAGAGTATCCGTACGTTCATGATTTACTTAAGTAGCTATAGAAGATCTTAACCTTTTATATATGGCATCCATATCGGGCTTCCCTATCACAAATTCACATTAATTAAGATCAATTTTCCTCATTGGACTTCAGCCACTAATCTGAATTCTTTATTGGGTTACTTTATTATATTTATCTTAATCAAATTTGATTAGCTTAACCGATAATTTATTTAAATTGTTAAAAAGTAATTGATTATTGTCCCCCCTAGGAAAATATCTAACATTCTTCCCCTTGCACAATAATTAATTACAGTAGTTGTTACAAATGTAAAACTAGTTTAAAATACGATTAAGCCAATCACTGTATAGGTCGACAATGTTTAAAAAACCATTTGATCCAAAGATAATGAAAGTTCATTCCCCATTTAGATATATCAAATGAAGCTGAGGAGATTGGACCATTTAGTAAAGGTAATCAGAAACAAGGTATAGCCCAACAACTCGAATCCTATGCCCAAATAATCATGCTTTATATCAGAATTGTATTAAAACCTTTTCGATTAGTCACCCATGTGCATGTAAAGACTTTTTTTAATGTAATTTTTTAACTCTTTAGAAAAAAATTATGATAGTACTTACATGTCGTGTAAATAATTTTGTTAATATTCTAAATTTTAAATCTTCTTATAAGGTTTATTAAAATTTTTGTTAAGCATAGTATGTTATATTTCTCAAACTTTTAATTTATTTTCAATGGAATAACAACAACAACAACACCCAATATAAATCCCGCTGATACGCAAGATCTGAGGTTCTTTTCAATGGAATAAAGTCTAAGATAAGTCGTAAATATCAATAATTACTTCAGAAAATATTATACTAAATATATGATAAATTTTAGTTGGATAATTATCTTTAGCTAATAAGTTCTCCTTATGTTTATTTAATTTTGATAATTAAATTATCATATAATGGGTGTATCCCATCTATATAAAGTAATAATTTAATATTTTGATTCATACTGATAATTAAGTTTAGTAATTTTTTTAAATTTATAATAAAATACGAAAATAGTAATGCTAATAAAACTCAACAGAAGTTATTAACTTCCCTTTTTATTTTAGTCTTTTTTTTCTTATAGAGATAAAATTTAGTGGAGATAATGATATCCATGGTTAAAATACGCTTACTTGTAACAAGAGATAATATTTTAATATATAATTTAAAATATTTAAATTATACAATAGTAATAATCTCATGTGTTTATTAATGTTCACATTTTATTAAAAAAATTAATATTTTTTTATAATGAGTTTCTCAATGCTTGCATTATATGAATTTTATCATGAATTAATAATTTATGGTTTCATCATAAATTTATATTTTAGTTGCTTAAGAAAATTTGTATTATGTATTCGTACATATTCATTATAATATAAAATATTTATTCAATTACATCTATTTATTTATGTTTTTTCAAAATTGTACTTTGTAAGGGCTTAAGAAGTAATATCATCACATTCAGTGCCTTCCTATTATGCGATGCGATGATCGTAATTTGTACTCATTTATAATTCTCCCACTTGATATTTCCCTTCCGTTCTCCTGAAATATCATAGTAACGAGATAGATAGCGAAAGAATAAATCATCGAACCATAAATAAACTTATTAAGTGCAGCATGTACCCTGTGAATTCTGGTTATCCTTCAGTAGCTACTACTCCATTTCTGTTTCTAAAGAACTGAGTTAACTTGTTTGAATGGAGCTCAGAATGCAAAGACAAAGCTTTACGTCCCATCCCTTCCCTTGGGTTTTTGAAACCTTCTCGTGTCGTTGATGTTGTTATTACTCCCTTTTCGTTTCACTTACTGAAAAAGAAGAAGAAGAAAAGGAGCAGGACCAGATTACATGCAATTTTATTAATTCAGAAAAGAACACTGGATTGATGAATTTTGGGTTTGACAATATATATTCAATAGTCGGTCAATGTAAATTGTACACGAAAGATGGAGAATATGTTATTTTATGTCCTTGCAGTCAATCAATCGGATGTTGAATTAATGAATGACATTATTTTGAATCAATCGGATGTTGAATTAATGAATGACATTATTTTGAATTAATGAAAAGACTTTATTTATCTTTATGTATTAATTTAATTAATATTTTATGTTTTAATACTTTTGTTAAAATTCTTGAAATAATTACTGTATAATTTAAATTATGATGAGATCATAATTATGAGCTTTAATTTATACTTATGTGTTATTCCTAAATGTTCCTAATTGTAGTTTCATCAAGACTGGATATTGTTGAAACGATAAAACTAGCAAACATTATGTTTTTTTCTTATGAAGAAAGTAATTGTTCTCATAAATTAAAGTATAGAGATTTTTAAACTAATGTGTGGGTGATTATTAAAGAATAAGTCACTGAACTGATCCGATTATGAGAATTCCGAATATAATATTACTTATGTGTGTATGAATTATCTCATAATAATAGTTGTATAATTAATCTTCAAACTTGAGATTACCAAGGTATCTAGTGTGAGAATTACTATATTTTGATGTTACTTATGAATCGTCTTAGGATAATTCAGTCGGTAGTAATTAGATACAGTATGAACCATATGTAGATAGTTGAGTAAGTCAACATAGGATTCCCCACTCTAAAGTAATTAAAGAGAATACTCTATTATTCTTGATTAGTAATGATTTATGGAATTCTCTAGCTAGAGTAAATTGATATTTGAAAAGATATTTTCAAATTTCAATTATAAATTAATTATTAATTAGCAAAAACGAACATGATTAGATGATAAAAGTAGGCACTGTATCCATACTATATCTAATTAGAATATTGAATGAGAAAGGATTAAATTATACATTATAGCCATGCATTGATAGGTTAAGTTAATCACTTTGATATTCCTGATACTTAGGTAATCATGACATGTTATTAGACGTCAATCATAATTTATGATTATAAATTGTTTAATTGAAGAATCAAAAATAAATTAAAAGAAGTTTTAATTTATCCAATTCTAATTGTGAATTAGAATTATAATTTATAATCATTACCAATTTATTAAGAACCTAATAGGTCACACATCAAAGAGCAATTTGTGAAAGAAAATCAATTTAATTAAGTTAGACTTAATTATAAAGTTTGAGAAACTTTGAGGATCAAAATTTAAATTAATTATAATTTGAATTTGATTTTAATTATAATTAAAGATATTTAAATTTAATAAAAGACTCTTATGATTTTTTTCTATTTAAAGGGAAGAACTTTTTAGAAGCTAACACTTTTGTCTTCTTTGTTGGACTTCGTTTCCTAAGCCCAACATCGGACACGGAAGCATGAACCTTGCGCGTGGAGGGAAGACTTAGAAATTGAAACTTTGGTAAGAAAATCTTTCGAAAAATATTAGTCATATCTCTAGCAGAGGCTCAAGCAAAAGAGGTAGAATATACTACTGAGAATATATGAATTTTTGTCTGATGTAAAGGATCCAACTATGTGAGAGGATTTCTGAATTTGAGGAGACATTGATTTCCAATATGAGGAGTGCGATGATAGAAAGAGTCATCGCTTTTGTATTATAATGAGTAAAGCCTACAAGTCATTTTTCTTTTTCTTTTATAAGGGCTAATAAAATCATTTATTTTGGCTTTTTGCTAGAATGGAGGTAAAATTGATCAATGTTAGGAATTAAGTGATTCAAGAAAGATGAATGAATTAGGTGAATTCACGCTCAAGTTTCATGATTCCGTGTTTGATGTTGGGCTCTAAAAACGAAGTCTAACATTTGTGATATCAGAGAAAGAAGAGATTACAAAGAACCACGCTCAAATACGATGATATTTTTGTTCAGAATTGAATTTTGAAAACAGGATCCAACATTTGTTCCCTCAAATCAGTTTGAAAATTGTTTTGTGAATACCATCATAATCTAGACACTTGAATAGCTCGTAATTGATCAATCGGAAAAGCTTCAAAAATTTTTCAACGAAAAAATGAACAAGTTATAATTTCTAAATCGTTTTATATTTTATTTAAATTTATTCAATTATCAGGATCTGCTCGTAATCTGTAAAATTTTTATTTTCCGCTGCGCCCATTATTTAATCACAGTCAAATTTGAACAGAAGATAGACACCTGGGGCATGTCAAACAGCCCTGTACAAAAGGCAGGCATCTATTTCAATAAGAGTGGTAGATCCAGAACAGAGATTGATTAAATTCAGGCAGTAACTTTTACATCCCCGCAAATCGTAATTTTTGAACTAGAGAAGACACTTTCAGCATTTTGAAGAGTGAAACCTTGAACGATGGGCAAAGGGAAACCCTGACCCAGGTGTGCATTTACGTATGGCAAGAAAACAGTTTGGATAATTGTCCACAAGACTGGCTGCAAGATGAGAAAAGACATGTAATCATTAAACATGTACTTAATTTGGGGAAGTAATGAAAAAGAGCTTAGCCAAGAAGTGCCTGAATCAGATATAACCGAAGCCTGCCAATATTGCTCCACTTCAAAGACAATGAGAAGTCATTTAATTGTAAGTTGCCGCCAAATTTGTTTCCCGATATTTTAACAGAACCTGACATACCCATCACCTGGGATTGGGAACAC
Source organism: Erythroxylum ulei (assembly GCA_027564395.1). Classification (NCBI taxonomy): domain Eukaryota; kingdom Viridiplantae; phylum Streptophyta; class Magnoliopsida; order Malpighiales; family Erythroxylaceae; genus Erythroxylum; species Erythroxylum ulei. The sequence continues at coordinate 8,711,149 of JANITX010000010.1, read as the reverse complement.
AAAGCAAAGCATAAATCTTGCTGATAATCCTACTGCAAATGAGTCACAGGTAAAGCAATGATTGCAACTCATTGGCTATGGTAACAGTAAGATAAGTTTATAAAAAGCATTAATAGAAGAAAAATAAATACAAGAACATTTGCTGCTTTGGAACTATCCTCTGTCAGGGTCCTTTTCTGAATGTTTCTATTCTACAAACATTACGATATAAGGGTGACTGTTCTACAGGAGATTTAAGGTTACCCTTTATTCTCTCACTCCGAGTTGATCAGAAAAAGAAAAGTGAAAGGAGAATGAAACCTGCAGAGGGTATTTGGGAGAACCCAGAAATGATAAATAAGGCAAGATGTGACCTTCATGATGAATGAATAACTAAACAGATAAATGGCGTAAGAACCTAGAAACAGAGCCAGCTGCTACATTTTCTTCACAGGAAGCACAAAACTTGTTTCCATCTTACCACAAAATAACAATTGATTCCAGAGGCTAAAACATCCAGCACGCAATTAGCCAGTGAAGTCATACTACGTAACTACAGTACAGCAACTTCAGTTATTCGCCACAGTTATATGGTCATTGAATTGGATCAACTTATTGAAAAAATCTATTACTCAGACATAGTTATTATAGGCAGAATGTTTTAATGGCAACAGTCCAATCATATGTATTCCCTCATGGCTAGCTTGAGATGCAGTCAGCAGAATAAAGCACTTGCCAGAGAAAAGAAAACAGACCGAAAAACAAAAGTTTCTAGAGCTGCAGTAGTACCACAACTAGCCCTCCTCAAATATTTATAGTGAAAACAAAAACCTCAAAAACGTTATCAGATTATCAACTGAAAATTCCAAAAGAAGACACTTGTTCTGACAGATCAAGCAAAGGAATAAAGCAAGCACATCTATAAGTTCAGTGATGCTAAATCACACGCAGAAATTTTGATAAAGAAATGAAAAAGAAAAAGGAAGTTGCTGGATACACAAGACTGAAAAAAATATGCAATTTTATCGACAAACTTACCAATGAAATGCATGCAACTGGTATCACTTGGTCCTCTTGCAAAACATCAAGTATCAAGTTTGCATATACAGTGGCATCAATGCCGTGCTCTAGGATCTTTATCACCGGAGGAGAAGATAAAGAGACATTCAGGTTCATGTCATCGTTTGGATATTTCTTGTACAGTTGGGGAATAAAAAACCTCCATCCAGCAGTGTTTAAGAGAGACTGATCCGGTATTTTATCCACGATCCATTGCATAAAGTTTGCCTAACATAAAAAAGGAACAACACAGATAATGCTAAGAAACCAAGAACTTGAAGAAATTCTCTATTTCAAAACTTGATTTCGAAGAATCCTAGTAGCATGCGTCCGTGAAGTTCGAAGTTGGACTTTCACACAAATATTATGAAGCTTCTTAGTATTTTAGGCTGCAGAAAGCCAACAAATGCACTCACAAGAAAAGAGAGGATAGTCTGGTTTTATCAGATGATATTGGTTGAAACTATAATCATTTATCCTGTAGACCACAGTTCTCCCAATATAATCATTTATCCTGTAGACCACAGTTCTCCCAAGTAAGAAAATATCAAATTTACAGTAAAGAAAAAAAATATTTGAACAAGGATTCATCATAGATTTTCAATCTGTGGACTCCAGCTAGTAAGTGCAAAAATCATAGCTAAGCTAAGTTCATCAACTTACATCATAATACAAGGACGAAGCAGACTCAAAAACAGCTTGATCCAGTGAAATTCCTAGCATTTTAGATGAATCAATGCAGGAAATGGGAGGTTGCAAACTTTGATGGTAGTAAATGGAGATTGGATCCTTTTTCCTGGCAGCAAATAAGCCATTGATGTCAAAAGCAATGGAATAGTTACTCAGGGATGGATCATTCACAAAAGTGACATTTATAGAAGCATAATCATCCACTGGAATTTCCTTAGGCAGAGCTTGCATAAAGGAGTCAAGCTTTAGGATCCCTTCTCCAAGTTTCTTGGTGATAGTATTTTCTACTGTAGACCTTATTTGATCTTCAAACGCATCTATCATCCTGAAGCATAGCAATAACTAACAATATGAAAATAGATTCATAGACAAGGAAATTAATCAAAGAGTACATGAATTTGTTTTGGGGAAGATTATCCTACAACCCAGGAATTTTCTTAAGAAATGTGGGCCATTTCTCAAATTAGTATTCCCGTAGTTGCTCATTACATTTAATATTACATAGATTGCACATCTATCCACAAATGCAGTGTGCTTTTCTTATAATAGTAAATCAGTAATAGCTTATAAGGCAGGACATAGGGGTGGGGAATCTTGTTCCCATAAGCAGTCATGACCAGGGATACCATTAATATCAAGTCTAGTCCATCCCCTACTATAAGGGTCCCATTTACAGACCACAAATGGGTCGCATATTCCTGATTGAATGAGATGCATTAACTGATGTTTTAGTCACGTTGCAAAGATGTATTCCATGGCAGACTGAGCTTACAACAATTCAATTTTCTTGGCCTTGAAGCAAAAGGTACATATTCCAAATCTCTTTAGCCAACATTAGTACAATCTATAGAAGCTAATATGCACCAATAATTATCTTGACCCCAATCTTCAACAGGTAGTACCAATTTCCAGGTCGATAACTTGTGGATCTCATTATAACCAAGGAACTGTGAATTTCAAAGATAGCCTGACTGCGAATTGTTAAAAAGAAACTCTATAATTCAGAAAGAGGACTCGATAATCAACAACAACAACAGTGCAGGTCAAAAAACATTAAACCAGAATGAATAAATTTAATTTCAATTTTTAAAGTAGATAAATAAAATTACGTTTCAGTGGATGGAATCGGCGAAGCACAATTGTCGTAAACGCAAAGGTTAATCAATTTTAGGTGTTATAAAGCATAATGAATTGGACTTCACTAAAGATTTAAATATGGAAAGTTTCGGGCAGTTGAAGTGGAAAAACATTGCCACTTGGCAACCGAAGCAAAATGTAACAGTGATGCACAATGCTTGTTGATCAAATGGCAGCTCCACGTTAAGGATACATACCCTTGATAGAGCCAAGATGTTCCTCCCTCCAAATTAATAAAGATATCTCTAACATAACAACCACAGTCCATTAGTGACAGCTTTAGGGATCCTTCCTGGTTCTGCAAGCCAACTGTAAGTCCAAGCTCCATGCCTTCAACCTTGCCAGAAGCAGCACTCATCAATTTCTTTTTGTTAAAAGGCACAGAATATAAGCAGATAAGAGCAGAGGAGACACAAGTGAGAGGTATTACACTTGAATTGCATTTAATCAGTATAAGCAACCACCCATTACATGACATACCGGAAACTGATACTGAAAAATCAAGACGGATTAAACTTTTCATAGGACAATAACAATTCCACGTCCACCTTGAATAACCGTTGAATAGCAATCCTGGGCACGAGTTTATACCTGAACCGAAGCATGGCCGCTATCGCTGATATCCACAGGCAGGACCCAAGTACTATACTCATAAAACCAATTCATGGTCAAATTGCAAGTAGTCCCAGATGAAATAACAGCAACACCGGTGTCTCCAAGCTTGACAAACGACGAAGGAACGTCGATATTGTCAATAGTGATGTTGGAAAGCACCATACGAACACTACCCAAAAAAGGGATTTTGGCAGTTCTCTCAATGATGGGCAACTTGAGTGGTACGATTGAAGAAATGGCCTTGCTGACAAGGTAATTCTTGAGAAAGTCAATGCCATTTTGGGATATGAAAATAGAAGTAAATGCTTCTTGTTTTTGCTGCTGACGCTGTCTTTGCTGAAGTTGTATTAGGTACGGCGTAGGTTGGAGGCTTTCGGTACCAGAAGGAATAAGAAGAGAAGATAGAAAGAAAAGGAGAAGAGTCGGTGCCATCCCTGCGAATTGAACCTGCAAAATTCAGGATTGAGGGATTTTCTTCCTTTTGCAGAGGCCCAGAGAGGGAGAGACAACGAAACGTAGCAAAGTTGGAACTTTTGGGAGTAGGTGAAAACCGTGAAATGGGGTTTGCTTCTTGGCTCTTCGTTTCTCTTCTTTTCAGCGTCAATCCATGGCGATTGGTGACCAAGCAACGCCGTCACCTCCTTTTGTTCGTTATCATTGTAACTGAGTTTCAGTTAGTTAGAAACTTAATCATCATACGGTAATATGGCGTGATTTTTTTTTGTTTTGTGCGACATTGTTATCTGGGGTGTTCAAAAAATCCCGCGAACTTGTGAACCGGACCTGAATCACATGAATCGAACATGTAAACAAGGTTAACCGAACCTAAGTTTAAGTTCGGTTCGAACCGAACCTGAAAAATCAGGTTCAGGTTTCTAGTTTGCGGTTCTAGGTTTAAACCTGAACCTGGAATACTCAAAAAAATCTATTATATATTTAGATATAATTTAAGAGGATATTAATAATAATAAATTCACTAGTATTTACTATATTAATTCTTGA
>JANITX010000010.1:8506980-8518218 GCA_027564395.1 Erythroxylum ulei | reverse complement strand
TTTTAGTTATTGCACCTCCTGCTGATGGCAAAAGTTATGAACTAAAGGAAGGATTTCCTGTGGATGTTAAATTCCCTGTTAAACATGTCTTGTCGAGAGAGTTACAGGTATATAATGTTTTATTTGCATTGTCATATATTACCACAATCCTATTAAGTTACAAATCTGTGTTCTCCTCTTTGCAGCTATACTTTGATAAAATCACTGAGCTTGCTGTGAGTAAGTCTAGTTCCATCCTCTTCAAACAAGCGTTAGTGAGTTTAGCCACTGACTCTGGAATCCATCCACTAGTACCTTATTTCACATGCTTTATAGCTGAAGAGGTATAAATATCTCTGTTTCGTCGCACATGCATGTTGTGACTTTTTCTCGTGTTTATTTGAAGGTTTAACTTATTTAGCAAACAGGTTTCTCGTGGTTTGAATGATTTCCAGCTTCTCTTTGCTTTGATGCGCATCGTTCGGAGTATGCTTCAGAATCCTCACATGCATATTGAACCTTATGTAAGTTGATGTGCATTTCTTCATCTATATCTCAATTTTTGCAAGAGCAGCCATGAAAGATTCCTAAAATGAATATCAATAATCTGCAAGTTGACTTCAGTGACCTTAATCTATGGGTAGGCTAGTTACTTATGTGTTCTTTAGGATAATGTAGCATTGACAATGGCTGTTAAATAATTATTTAGAAGAGAAATGGATTTCAATTATGCTATCTAGGTTGGTAATAGCTCCTTGATCATTTATTTTTTGTTTTTTAGTATGAAACATTTTATTTCTAATCACCACTGAAATATAATATATTTTGGGATATTTCTTATATGTTATCATAGACTAAAGCTTAAGAAAAAATAGTTGTTTGCAGCTAACCATTTGACATGTTAAACATGGATTGAAGGTCTTCAATTTCATTACACTTGCAATTTGCAAAATCAATTTTCATTTGTAACTTACCATAGCTATTATGTGAGAAATTGACTCTACCATTACATCATTCTTGACATTGATGATTTATTTATAATTTGGTTTCTACATTTAGAGTAGGTGTGCTTAAGTAAAAATCAGAATATCAAATTTCAATCATTTTGATATAACAATTCTTGTGACTAAATTGAAACTCTTCCTTAGGCCTTGTTAGATACCAGCATGTAACCTTCTTTGTTATGTGAACCTTGGGCTGAAAACCACCTAAAACTTGAACAACGAGGATTTAGAACCCTAGGATCGTCTTCAATTCAAGCAAGGAAACTTGACCCTAACCAAATCCACTGATTAGAACCAAAGTTATAAGAATTTTGATAGCCACAAGTTGCCTTGATAAGAAAAGATTAAGTTTTTGTTGAAGAACCAAGAGGAAATTCTCAATGAAGAAAACTCTCAAATTAATTTCTATATTGATGATGTACGAATTACTTCAATAAGACAACCGTTTATAGGTATAAAATCCCTGAGAACTAGATTCTTAAAAAAAAAAAAAAAGTTCCAACGGAACTTTCCTTATCAAGTGTAACAAGGATTCAAATACTAACTATTAACACTAATTTAAGTAAGACTTTAGGAATCCTATTTCCATTCATATATTTAATCTCATACGGAATCCTAGTCAAATTAGAAATTTAAAGAATTCTAATTAGATTGGAAATTAACCCCATAACAAGTCTTAACCTAAATAGGAAACTAGAAAACAAGTACAAAACAATACTATCACGGCTTGGACTTTATAATTAAGTTATAGCCCAATTATAACAAAACATCCTAGTAGCATAAAATGGACTAAAGTCCTTAAATACATCTTTAATTATGCGAACTGGGCTTCATTTAACTCAAAACAAGCGAACTAGGTTGTTAGACATTCTCCAAGCCTTGTTTTTCATGTATTAAGCATATTCCATCTTCAACATGTAGAAAAGTGATTGATCTTAACAATGCATTTGATTCATCTTGAACAGCCTTCTTTTCTTGCATCTCCATGATTAATCCTTGTAAAGCTATTTTCATGCATTTCATCTTTCCCCTAGTCATTGGACCTCCAATTCCTTGCGAATGATCATAAGAATAATTGGAAATAGGTGTTGGTGCAAGTTGTTCTCCATCACTTTGGGTCAAAAAAACTCCATTTATTTTTCTTTGTTTTAATAGGACTCAACAAGCATAGTTACTTTTCCATTTAGGCCATGCCTTGTGTTGATTATTGTACGTGGTACCTTTTCATGTCTTTCAAAATTTATGCAAACATTTTATTGTGGATTCATTTGCACTTTTGGCACATGATAGATGATTTTCAATTACTTAGTTATGTCTTTATGTTATTTGCAATCAATCAATATTTGAAATTGAAAATGTATTGAACAATATTGCAGCTACACCAACTGATGCCATCAATTGTCACATGCCTTGTTGCAAAAAGATTAGGAAATAGGTTTGCAGACAACCATTGGGAACTCAGAGACTTTACTGCAAAACTAGTTGCTTCAATATGCAAACGGTATGACTTCTTGTTTTCCATTCTTCTTTGAGGGAAATGAATTTACCTCCTTATTTAGCGACTTTCAACATGTGTTCACTTGCTACAAGTTAATAACATTTGAACTTTGGGTCCGGTTTGAGATTAGGTCTTAATTGAAGCATGATGAATTAATTTGTAGATTGTCATGGGACCAGAATGGATGGGAGATATCATTGTTCATTAATTTGAATAAATTTTCTCATCCCTTTTCTTTGATGCTCAGTGTTTTTTCAAGACAAATTTTATCGCGTGTACTATCTAACTTGAGCCTTACCATTTTTGGAGTTTGTTTTTGAACAAAGTGGGGAATTGATGTATTGAATAGAAAGTATACAACCATATATAGGCTATTACAAGTAGAAGTTTAAATCTGGAAAGTTATCCAGATCTATCTCATCTAATCTAATCCCTTAAATTAAGGGATTTCGAACTTATTCTATATTAACTATATACGGCCTATCTATATCTCAATATAATCTTTTTACTAAGACATTCCAGGAGCCAAGAGTTTAATGCTTTTGTACCAAGTTGGGAATTGACATCTATGCTCCAGCTTATGGTAGAGTGTTCATAATATTATTATAGTTATTATAGGGATATTTATGTAATTATTTCCTTGTACATGTAATGTATATCTATGAATAATATATGAGTGATAGGAGATCAAAATCTTGTTATTGCACATTTGTAGATGGAAAAATGGTCACTTGGGGAAGTAAAAAACAGAGTATGGTAGCAAAATCTATTGTAGAAGCATAATATAGAGCTATGGCATAAGGTGTTTGTGAATTATTACAGCTACTAAAGGTTAAGCAAGAATTAAAATTGTTGGAAGGATATCATTTATTCTTTCTTTTTGTGATAATAAGACTGCCATTGGTACAGATCGTATTCCAGTTCAAATTATTGAACAAAACATGTAGAGATTGATTTGACTTTTTTTGAAAAAGAAGATAAGCAATGGTCTTCTAAATGTTCCATGTGTGAATTTAGAAAAATAACTTACTAATGTCTTCACCAAGGGACTTATCAACAAGTTATTTCATACTTTAGTTTGCAAATTTTGGTATGTGTGGCACCAACTTGAGGAGAAGTTTTGACCAAAATCTAGGAGTGATTGTAGGATTCATTTGGTGAACATTATTTATGAGTTATCATAGGGGTGTGGTAGGACTAGGAGGAGATAATGAATGCGAGTTTTTTTTTAATGCAAATATGCTGATATAGGGAGTGCAGGAGGATCTCACAGACTACCACTCCAGTAGAAAAAGATAATTCGAGTTGCCTAAGCTCTAAGAATACCCTGAAAATAGAAAAATGTACACCCTAATGACAATTAATAGCGACCTATTTATAGATCAACTTCTAGAGAATCACTTGTGGATAATAAGTAACAATACTTATCCATGACTCACTACTAAAAATCTAGAACTACCCACTTCTTCCTATTTTTTCTCCAACAGCTGCCCAGTATCTGCCTAATCTGCCTTTGACTTTGTCTTCTTGCGAAACTATGTCTTTAGTGATCTATCAGGGTGATATTGTATTTTGTATTAATGTGTGATTATGTTCTTATTTAGCACAACGTATACATGTATAAATATGGAGCTTGTAAGCTATGTATATGCAAGAGAATAAAAATAGCTTTTTCTTTGATATTTCTTTTCTGCCAACACTGGAGTTATATTTCATTTACCAACTGGACACTATTTTCTTTATGAATTAGTTAACTTCTCATTATATGGTTGGATCTAACATTTTACATTTAATGCAGATTTGGGCATGTCTATATCAGTCTTCAAACACGTTTGACGAAAACTTTGGTCAATGCATTTTTGGATCCAAAACGATCATTAACTCAACACTATGGAGCAATTCAAGGGTTAACAGCTCTGGGACCAAATGTGGTATTTTCTTTTGTCATGGTTCTAACAATTATTCATTTATAAATGTTCGAATTGTTCTCTGCAATTTTACCTGACATCTTTTTAGTGTTTGATATATGAAAATCTTTGGTATTAGAAATGAAGTCGGGAGAAGCCAAATATTCTATTATCATTGTGATGATGACATGATTACTGTTACTCTTAATAGAGTATGAAAGCGCATTTTTCTATTCAATGATAGATAATTAACTTGGATAATCTTTTGAGGTTTTCTTGGAGGAAGTTTAGAAGTTATGTAACCTATATTCTTTCAGTATTTCAAAAACATTACTATAGGGAGTATAAGTTGATTTTCTTGACATATTTGCTATTTAGTACTGTAGTCGATGGCCATTTAACATTCGAGGTGTTTTAGTATTGTACTCATGTTAACCTATTCAGTTTCAACTGACATTATTATTTCTATGGGCAACTGTTAGGAGTATTTTGCTATCTGAATTACTATACCAATTCAAAATTAAAAAAAGTAGATAGCAATACTAAAAACACATAAAAAAGAGGATTAAATTATGTTTTTATTTTCATTTAATTTCAAACAATCCTAAAGTGTTATAAACTCGAAGTTTGAATCTGTCAATACTCTTATAAGGTTAGCCTTGAAGATTGTAGTTTTAAGGAAAAGGATATCACTTCTGTTAAATTGAGGAGGTGTAGAGGGTATTATCTCTTTCATTTTGCTATCAAATAGCAAATCTGTGGTTACCCTAATGCTACATAATCTAGGACGTTGTTTGGGCTTACTCTTGGCTATTGTTGATAACCATTTGAATAGTAATTTTGCAAAAAAAGTTTTGCTTTATTACAGTGCATTTTCTCGTTAATTCTGAGTACCAATTAAATGATTACATCTTGAGGAACCATTATAGACAAATTTTGGTGCATTTCTATGAAAAGAATTCTTGCTTCAAGGAAGTTGATAGCAGTTTTGAAAAATAGTTTTGTTGTGAACTTATTTATCAAAATCCAAGCGTCATTTCTAGAATAATTAAATATTTATTGCATATTGTGTTTATTTCTCTCAATCTTTCCAATTATGATTATTGTGTTTTTGTACTAGTAATGATTGTACATTTCTTTGATCCTTTGGTAATTAATGCCTGTACTTGATAATCAGGTTCGTCTTCTTATATTGCCAAATCTTGCACCATATCTGCAACTTCTTGAACCAGAGATGCTTCTTGAAAAACAAAAAAACGAGATGAAAAGATTTGAAGCTTGGCGTGTCTATGATGCTTTATTGGTAAGTTGCTGCTCTAAGCTAGAAATTTGATGCTTGTATCTGTTGTGAGAATAAAATTGATGGAACAAAGAAACAAATTCCTTTAGCAAATCAGATAAGAGAAGGGGATGAGAACACCGCCGGGTAAAATAAGAACAGTGTTGATTGCAAAACAAACTGTTAGCTTTACACTCAAAATCAAGTATACGGGTCGTAACTTGTAGTAAAAAGCGGATATCGATCTTACAAAGATTGTGCTTAGGCACTACTTAATTCAGGCTGCTCTTTGTTTAAGAAACCGACTCAAACAAATTTAAATATATAAATAAAACAAAGACAATCTAAGGGTAAAAGGAACAATACAACTAAAGCCAAAACTGTAAACTAAAACTTGGAGAAAATCAATATTAAAAATTAAAACTTGTTATTATCCCTATTTGCTCCCCTCTGGTTAATTGATTCAATTTATGGTTGGCCCAAGATTTTCTAAAATTTTAGCTACCCTTTCACAAAATACAGCTAAATGTTACTAGTTAATTAAATTAGAATTAACTTTGAGATCTCTCAATATACAAAGTCTTTCCTAAACATTCAACTAGATGTGAAGCTATTTTATAGGCAGTATATCAATTTATTGAAATCTCTTCCTAATAAATCAATAACTTGTTATCTATAGGTCTATTAAACGTCAACGCTCGTTGTACGTTTAACACAGATTACCAAGCTCACTTTTTCGATTTGTTGCAAGGTTTAAGCTCAATAAATAACACAAACATTTATATTATTAAATCAACAACTGAGGGTTCACAAATAGTTCAAACAATAAGCCCAAAAAAATATTTTAGCCACTCATAATGTCATTAATATCCCCAACAACCAAATAATCCATAATAAAGATGCTAGAAGAGGAAAAACGAAATAAGAACTAGATGAAGCAAGCTCCTCCTTTTCTTTGCCCAAATTTGAAAAATCTAGAGGATGGGGTGTTCTTTGCCCAATTTGGAATGGGAGTCTTGATTCTCTACCTCTCTTTAGGCTCTCAATCTGTATTGTCTTTTCGACACCCTTATATATCACAAGACAAGTCATAAAACCCTAAAAAAATAAGTGAAACTCGCATGTCTCTTCGGGCTAAGCACCCCACGATCGTGTGAATTATCTTGGTGCTTCTCATGATCGTGGGTTAATATGGCAGAAACATTCTAAAGAGATTTCCCATGGTCGTGGGTAACAGGCTCATTCCCACGATCGTGGGTTCTTGTTCTACAGCTCCTCCACTTCTCTTCTCCTTTCTTGGTCCCTAGCTCAATCATAAAGGTGGCCACCCTCCAGTCCTACACCAAAATGATCAATTCTTACTCTAAACCAACATCAAACCTGAAAGAACAACCATGAAGATCAAAATAAACAAAAACACACAAAATAAGTCTTTAAACACCATATTAATAACCTATTATGCAAGAAAACATGCCAAATACTTAGAAAAACACACACTAATTTACAACTATCAAACAACCCCTACCAACTCCTACATTAATGGGTTGCTTGGGACTCGAACCCTTAGAGAAAATCACAAACAAATTCATTCATTCCGTGGTTGGCCATTGAAAAACTGTGTGGCTAAAATAACAAATATTCAGCGGAACATTCTCCTATTGATCTACATCCATTCTTTTTAAAGCATTGAAGCAGAAGTTGCATACATGTTATATGCTGTGCCTAAACCCTAACAATTACAAGCATAAAAATTTTAACTATTTAAACTGCTTGTCTCCTTTCTTTTGTCCACTTCTTTATTTGTGGCAATGCCTCCCTTCTCAGAAACATTGTGCACAAGTTTTATATTGGGGAATCATCATTGTAGGTTATACAAATACTCCCATGTTGCATTCTTAGGCTATGAGTTCGATCATTGAATCAGAAGTTGATTGGCCGTTTGATTGTGACCTTTCACCATTCTCCTTCCCATATGGCCACTAGTTAATCAATCATAAAATCCAATTTGAGCTAATTGAGCAGAAGAAATTGAAGTATCACTTGAAATATGTTTCTTGAGCTGAGAATGTGAAAGTATGATGAATCAACATTTCTGGTTGCGACTTGTAAGCTAGCTTCCATTTCTATCCAGAATTTGATAGGGTCTATAGAGTAGAGGTGATAGCTTGTGACTCACCCTTCTTCCCATTGAATTATATTTTTAGGGTTGAAGCTTCTCATATACATAGTCTCCAGTAGCAAAAGTTCTCTTTGTTTTCGTTTTGTTCGCCTGTTGTTTCATCTTGTGTTGCGCTCTCTTAAGATGGAATTTGGCCGCTTGAAGAGCTGTCTCTTTGTCAAAGAGAACTTGATCCACTCTTTCAAACTGTTGAATCACCTGAAAAGTTGGAAATATAGAAAGGAGGATAAATGTAAAGAATTCTAAAAGGTGTGGTGTTGATAGAGATAGGTGATATCAATGGCAGAAATTATGGACCTTAATTGCATAGATTGTGGCAGATGATAATTGCAAAGGTTATGGCAAAAAATATGGCTAAGATTATGAGATTCATTCTACCACAATTAGTGTATTAGCTATATATATCTATATATTCTTACCTATAATAGGATACCAATGATTAGTGTGAATATATTATTATCAAAAATAGATTGTACAACAATTCTTATTTAATGGAAAGGATCCTCAAGAGGAGGCAATTCAGCCATTTACTCAAAAATTGTTATGGTATAAGAGTTTCACTTCTGTCCTTCGAAGTTTTCTGGTCTGTTTTTGTGAATCAGAGCTTATTTGCTCTATATTTCTTTCATTATAGACTGCAGTATATATATACATTCATTGGGTTACAGTATAGGATAGAAATCTATACAGATATGGAATATAATCCTACAGATATGGAAATATAATCCTAGGATCCTACATATCTACAAGATGCTGCTATCTAATTTAAATAATCTGATTATGATCAGATCATAATATTATGAGATATGCATATCTTTGACCACACTCCCCCTCAAGTTGGATCATAGATATCTATCATGTCCAACTTGCTAATACACTCTTCAAATGCTTGTCGTTGGAGTCCTTTGGTAAACACATCAGCTGTCTGTTTCTTTGTTGGAACATATGTTAGGCATATTGTCCCATCTTCTATCTTCTCTTTGATGAAATGTCGATCAACCTCAACGTGTTTTGTTCTTTCATGGTGGACTGGATTGTGTGCCATGCTTAGGGCTGCCTTGTTATCACAATAGTGTTTTATAGGTATTTCAAACCTGATTCCCAATTCTATCAACACTCTCTTTAACCAAAGACTCTCACACATTCCTTTTGCAACTGCTCTTAGTTCAGCTTCAGCACTGCTCTTGGCTACCACCTTTTGCTTCTTACTTTGCCAAGTAACCAAATTTTCCCACACAAAAGTACAATATCCAGTGGTTGATTGTCTATCCTCTTCTGAACTTGCCCAATCTGAATCAGTATATATTTCAATTGTTTTTTGATCTCCTTTCTTGAATAGCAGCCCTTTTCCTAGAGTACGTTTTAGATACCGTAGGATCTTGTAGACTGCCTCTAAATGCTGTCTCCTTGGTGCATGCATATAACGACTAACAACACTCACGACAAAAGCAATATCTGGTCTAGTATGAGACAAATAGATTAGTCTTCCCACTACTGTTTGATACTTTTCACGATTGACAAGTGTATCATCATCATCCCTAAATTTTGTACTATCAATAAGAGTAATGTTTGGTTTGCATCCTAACATTCCAGTTTCTCTTAAGAGATCAAGAATGTATTTTCTTTGTGATATGTAAACTCCCTTCTTTGACCTTACTACTTCCATGCCCAGAAAACACTTCATTTCTCCTAAGTCTTTAATTTCAAATTCTTTCTTCAAAGCTGTCTTAAGTCGTGATTTCCACTACATCATCACCAGTTAAGATAATATCATCAACATACAAGATCAAAATTGCCTTCTTACCTTCTCTACTTTTGAAAAACATTATGTGATCGGACTGTGCTTGTGTGTACACTTCAGCTTTAAGGGCTTTGGCAAATCTCTCGAACCAAGCTTGTGGTGATTGCTTTAGTCCAGATAGAAGCTTTCTCAGCTTACATACTTTGTTTCCTCCTACCTCATCAAAGCCTGCAGGAAGTTTCATAGACATCTCTTCCTTTAATTGTCCATTCAAGAAAGCATTCTTGATGTCAAGTTACTGAAGTGGCCAGTCAAGGTAAATAGCCACTGATAACAATAATCTTATAGTATTTAACTTAGCCACAGTTGCAAATGTTTCCTTGTAGTAATTCCCATAAGTCTGAGTGTAGCCTTTAGCTACCAATCTCGCCTTATACCTCTCAATGATGCCATCAGCCCTATATTTGACTGTAAATATCCACCTACACCCCACTGGTTTCTTTCCTTTTGGCAGATCAACTTCTTCCCATGTTTCATTCTTTTCAAGTGCCCTTATCTCTTCAAAAACAGCTTCTCTCCATTCTGAAACTTGAAGAGCTTCTTGAACATTCTTTGGAATATCAATTCTGTCCAGATTAGCAATAAAAGCTTTATATTGAGCAGATAGAGCTTTATAAGAGACAAACCTCTCAATCGGATGCATAGTACATGATCTAGCTTTCTTCCTTAAGGCAATTGGCCATTCTAAATCTGCATTGTCTCCTTGATCCTCACTATTTTGAGTCTCTTCGGTAGGGACCTGCACTGGCTCAGAAATTGGCATAGCTTCAGGGATAGGAAGTGTACTGCTTCCTTTGTTCCTCCGAGAATACACCTTGAGTGTATGATCAGGTCTAGCTGTTTCTGTACTAGGATTTGTCTCTATAGGAGATGGCATAGGCACAGGGATGGGTTCAGGAACAGATATAGGTTCAGGTGGTTGAGGCTGAGATTCATCACTCCCAAACTCACTCCAATACTCCCCCTGAATCGAAGACTTAGGATAGAAGAAATCTGTCTCGGAAAAGGAGACATCACAACTAACAAACAACCTCTTTGAGATAGGATCATAGCATTTATACCCCTTTTGTGTAGCAGAATATCCTAGAAACAAACATTTTCTGGATCTTGGATCAAGTTTATTGTGTGAAAAATTATGAAGGAAGGTTGTGCACCCGAAAACTCTCAAAGGAAGGTTAGTTTCAAGATGAGTGGTAGTATAGGTTTCTTGAAATTTCTGAAGTGGTGTTTTGAATGAAAGAACACGACTTGGCATTCTATTAATAAGATAGGTAGCAGTAAGAAGAGCATCCCCCCAAAAATATTTTGGAACATTACTAGTGAACATCAAGGCCCTAGCTACCTCAAGAAGATGTCTATTTTTCCTTTCCGCAATCCCATTTTGTTGAGGACTATTGACACAAGTACTTTTGTGAACAATTCCATGCTTTTGACAGAATGTTTGAAGATGATGATTAAAGTATTCAGTACCATTGTCAGTATGAAGTATTTGAATACTAGTTTCGAATTGATTCTTTATCATTTGATAAAAATTGATGAATACGGTAGAGGTTTCAGCTTTATCTTTCAAAAGAAACACCCAACACAAACG
>JANITX010000010.1:8461864-8490375 GCA_027564395.1 Erythroxylum ulei | reverse complement strand
ATACAGTCATGGATTGTTTAAGGAAAATAGGGCATAAGCAGAAATGATGAGATTAAAGTATACAAGCAGAATAAAATCAGAAAACAAATATATATATATATATATATTATGATCTTAAGAAGATGAACTAGTTGTTGATTATGAGAGCTATGATCCTCCGTGAGAAAATATTAATGGAAATTGAGATTGGAATTTCAGGATGAATATGCATCTATAACTTTGAATGGATTGCGAATATATATATGTAAGATGAAAAAATGACAATAGGAAAATGAGATAGAAATGAGGAAAGAGTAAAAGGGGAATGAAATAGTCATAAATGACTTAATAAGAGATGAATGATGTGTAGTAAGGAGAAAGTTAGACATGCATATAAGAGAGGATTTTATGTATGAATGAGATAAAGAAAAAGATGACGAATCAAATGAGAAGAATTAATGTCCTCAATATGGTAGTTGACTCATTACGAAATGAGGTAGCCTCGAAAGAGGTAAATTCTAGAAAACTGGTGTTAGTATGTTTGATAATGAGAGGAGGAAAGTGCAGGCGTGATAGTGGCCTGACAAAAATAGGTTTCTGTCACGATTGTGTTGGGATACCCCAATAATGGGCAGGAGCAAAGATAGAAATGTTGTCTAGAATCAATTGGAATTCAAGTATCATTAGCGAATGTTATTAATTAGAGAATTAACAAAAATACATCTCTAAATAAGATGCAATGATTTTAATGGTATATACCAAGGTATTAGAGTAAATGAATTTGCTTAATACCTTACTGAGCCTTATTATAAAGGATGTTCTAATCATATAAGTTATGGAATAAATTGATCTTATTGAGATATTATGAAAAGTTACAATTGATCTTCTTGAGGTACTAAAAATGACTAATAAGTAATCATGGAAAATAGTTGATTAATAAAAATTTCATGAGCAGTATCGAGGATAGTATCAAGAAATCTTCTTCCAAAGAAGAATTTCACTGAGATAGGTTAAGTAAACCATATGATTCAATTTAAGAATGATTAATGAAGGAATAAATCTAAAATGAGAAATTAATGAGTCAAAAGTGAATATTGGAGTCATATCCCTAATGGAAACTCAAACATAAGAGGTAGAAAATGCTAAACACAAGTGACATGAGGCATCCAAAAGTAAACAAACTTGTTGGTCGACGATCACAGGGAAAGATCAAGTTAATCTTTAGTAGACCTAAGCTTGGCTGTCACATGAGGATTTTGACAATCTAATCCAATTTCAATATGCTAAAAAAAGTCCTCATAAAAACTAGTATTAGAGATCATTGGTGAAGAATGGTACTAAAGCTCTAGGGAGGATAACTTGTATTAGAGCCTTGTCAGTGAACCATGAATGTTGGAAGTAATCTTTTAGAAATAATTGCTTGGATAGAGGCAATCATTGGTCCTTTAGCCTTAATGGAAGAGGGTGTAGTTACTTTCTTAGAATGTTTGGAAGCTTTGGTGATTAAGCTTCAAAATATAAAGAGAGCACCTGAGGAATAATTGAAGGCTTGTGAAATGATGAGCTATAACTTGTTGGTGCTTAAACAAGCTATGTATAGGCACAGACTAGGGGTCCGATTGAAGAGCATCTTGGTAAAAGGGTATGAGCCTTAAGTTTTTAAAAGCAAGTATAGTGCTAAGGAGCTTGAGAATTTCTTATAGGCTATTTAGCAACAGAAAAGGTTTTTGATTAAAAAAAGATATCATTCACAATAATGTAAATGATAGATGATGCAAAGTTGAAGGATTTGAAGCTTTAATAACATCGATATGGGTAAACCTCTCATTAATACTTAAAATAAAAAAGGAGCTAATGGATAAATTCCTTCCCAACAACACTTAACGGCTTGTGAGGGAAGCTTTAAAGCTATTAAAGTAAGACAGTTTTATGCACGAGTATGTGAGAAAATTCACATCTTTGATATAATATGCAGAACATATCAAAAAAGGACAAGTGTTTAAAACTTTACAAATGACTTACAAGGTTGTGCACCTAGAGCTTCATAGGTAAATTATGAAGGACCTCCCAAGCTCAATAATGGATATAGATGCCTTAGTGGATCTTCAAATGTCACCTCCCATTAGAATTAACAATAATTTTAAGAAGAATGGTGGAACTCAAAATGGCTTAGAGAAAGGTAAGTGAAACTTATCACTGAAAGTTAAAAGAAATCATCAAAATAGGATATTACCTGTGTCATTTATGAAGGACTAGTTTTTATTCATAAATGCCCAAAGCAAAAGGTGGATAAGGAGCAAATCAACTCCATGGTTGTGAAGAATCAAGGAAAAGGAAATAAGCACTCAATAGAAGAAATCTACATCAACAATTATGTTATACAGTATGCAATGTGCCTTACAAAGGAGTGTCTAAGCAAAAGAAAAAGTAAATTTGACTTAGAAGAGAAATAGTACATAATTGATATGTTGATACAAAGTTTGACTAAAGAGTATTCAAGGAAATCACTTTTAAAAGAGTGCGCACAAATTATTTTAATAACAATGTCGTATTTTTCTAGTAGGGGTGATTTGTCAAACCCTTAAATTCAAAATTCTAAATCATGCAATTTTTGGTGAGCTTTGGTAGTTACTTGGCACTTAATTACTTTGATGAAATAAAGCAAAGACCCAAAAACAAGTGAAGCAAAATGGGAATTTTTAATAAAAGCTTTAGTATAGGTGAACATTGGCATGCAATGATGCACATTAATGAAAATCTTATACAAGAGGCAATATTCATATGTGAGGCTCAATATGAAAGGTGCAACTAAGTTATGCAATGTTCGAAGGTGCCTGGAGGAAATTAACTCCAATAAGGAGTTTGAAAGGTATGTAAGCATGTGAGGTTTATTAATACAATAACTTAGATTGTTACTACTGACAGAGCGCGTTGTAATGTTACGCAAAATAAACTAAACCTACTACTATAGCAATGGTGAGTCTAGATCGATCCCACAAAGAGTGTTCAGTTAGCTTTTGAAATGAAAATAACTGGTGTTTAAGTTATGAGGGGTTTTGGTTTGGTTTTGAAAAAAGAAAATAAACAAAGCTAAACTAACAAAAACAAATTAAAGAAAACATTTGAAAATGACGAAAGTGACGAATTCGTTAGGAGTCCGATTTTTTGGTTTAATGTTGGCCTACACCCAGTCGAACATACTTCGTTAATGTATTGTTCTCAAATCTCTCCTAGCAACTATTGGTCGTAGATTAACAACAAGTTCTGTTAATTTTGATTTTCTTTTCGGTCTTGTTTAATTAAGAGACGCTTGTTAATTAAACCTAGCCACCTAATAACCTAAGATACGATCTTTATATTTAATTGGACGGCCACATTATGAATTAGGAAAACATACCAATTTAAGCAACAACCTTATATACTCGAGTCATTTAACCTAAGTTTTGTTATCCCTGATGATTACGAACCATTAGTCGCTACAAATGAATCTTAAATATAACAGTTATGGATTATATTGAAATTCTAACTATGGGTTCATTCACAAACAATCGAATAATAACTAGAATACAATCATTGATACACAAAACTCACACTACGAGAAAAATGGGGTTTAGTGACAGAATTTATTGACGAAATGGGAAGGTTTTTTATCGGTAAGCTAAGTTAGCGATGGAATTTACCAACCGAATAATTCGTCGGAGAAATGGTTATAGGTAATAATTGGAGACGAAGTACAAATTTTCTGTCCCTAATTTACCGACGAATATTTTATGTTCCAACGCTATATTTAGTGACGGTAATTTTATGATGTCAGTAAATTTAGCGACAAAATGTTTGTTTTGGTCAATAAATTTAGTAACGGACAAGGCTTCTCAGTTAATAAATTTACCAACGGATTTATCAAATCCATCAGTTAATTCATGACTAATTATATCGATAGAACTTAGTAATCCGTTGATAAATTCACTACATTTTACCAACAGATTTTGGTTTTCCGTAAATAAATTTATTGATACTATTTTTAAATTTTTCCCTGTATTTAATTTTATTTGATAATATTATGATTGATATATAATTTATACATTTATTAGTTATCTATTGATAGTATTTTTATTTGTTTCTACATTTAATTTGTTAAAATAGAAAGTTGATTGATGATATAAAGTAAAAGTTATCTTGATTGATAATAAAAAATTATTTTGTATAACAATAAATATTTAATTCATACAAAATGACTACAACTACGCTATTCATTTGGTGATTGTGGATGCTCTGAATGTTACGATGAGGTGCTGCCTTTCCCCTTCAACTCATCCATCTTATTACGGAGTTAGGCTATGTACTCCATCAACTGTTGCAACTAAGTTGCCATTGCCTATACTGTGCTCCGAAGCTCATGGACTTCATTAGATGCGGACCGCCTACCAGATGCTGCTATACTGGATGTGGAGGATTGCGAAAAACAGGTATTCGCAAATGAACCTAAGCCGAATATCCTTCCATGATGACCCCTACCACCCACTACATAAAGATAGGTTTGACTCTCATCAACATCTTTAGACTACTGAGACTATCGTTGAATGCTATCTTGTATTTGGCCCTATCAGAAGACAATGTTTATGTTAATAAGTGATAATTATTAAGCATTAATATTAAAGCATAAATTTCATATACATTTAGTTCTCTACATCGGGTGTTGGTTACATCATCATGTTTCTTAGTGTGAGTGTGCAAAAGAGCTGACAGGGTGTAGGCTTCCTACCCATAGACTTTTCCTACATCATAATAAAATGTTATAAGTAAACTATAATTTACAAAATTTCGACAGAATTTTCTCTATTTTTATGATATTTACCCCCTGTTGAACAAAGAAAGTAACTCAACAATACAGCTATATATGGCACCAGACATTTATAACATTATCATTCTTCATAATCCATATACTTTCACTCCAAAATTCACACTTCAATTTAAATTGAAATACATCAACGTAAAAAATCAAAATATAAGGGTAAAGTGTAGATAATTACAAGTTTCTCTACATACTTG
Organism: Erythroxylum ulei; assembly: GCA_027564395.1. Taxonomy (NCBI): domain Eukaryota; kingdom Viridiplantae; phylum Streptophyta; class Magnoliopsida; order Malpighiales; family Erythroxylaceae; genus Erythroxylum; species Erythroxylum ulei. The sequence continues at coordinate 8,485,347 of JANITX010000010.1, read as the reverse complement.
TGTTGGGTAATAGATCCTCCAGTGTGTACGGGAAGACTCTCTCCACTTGGTCCTCCACACCTGTTCGTAGAATTACGCTCTAAAATGGACATTGCCTTGGATGATGTCCAATACTGCTACCACCAACTCCATACTTTTTCAAAAATATAAGGAGGTCGTACACCAGTCTTGTGTATCGCACCAATAAAGTCTTTCTAACTTGTACGATCTCGTCTCTCGTATACTTTATAAATAACAATGTCAAATTCAGAGTCCCAAAAAAATTCTTTCTAAAAAAAGAAAAAACATACGATAAGTACTTATAACCTACAATATTTATCTAATTAATGTATAAAAATTAATTAGAAAAAATACAAAAATATATTTTTTGTACCTCAAACTCTTGATAATAAAAATCCTTTGTCGCTTAAGAGATATTCTTCCATATATAATCCTCAAGATCAATCTTCTCATTGAATTTGGATGTTATGTTTCTTGAGCACAGTCCAGACGGGATCAACCTAATATAAAAATAATTTTATATCATGTTTAAATTTAAACCTATAACTTAATTATAAACATTTGGTGTTTCATGTATTTTCACTTACAGATTGTTGACAATTGTGATGTAAGTTCTTCCATCAACTCCCTTAGCCCCAAGCTAGAGGTCGACTCCTTCATCGGCATCATTTACCCCTGATATCTCTGTCGGTATAGGGGTGGTGGATAGTATAACAACAGGAACGGAAGGTGATGCCCTATCTACAAGTGTAATAGCTGGAGGTACAACATCTGATTTTGTTACAACTGCAGAATGTGATGCTTCACCAGGAAAATAACTAGCTCCAAATCATGGTCTGAACCTTGCTTGTATCATATCCTATTTTCTCTTTGATGGCATATTTTAACCTAAAATTCATATTTTATTGAATATTCTAGAAATATAACAATTTCAATTCAATATATAACAATACATTGTTGTTTCAATAATTGATTTGTTGAATATAATATTTTATTACAAACATAAATTAATCGCTATCAACACTTAATTGTAAATCAAAATCATCATCATCTTCTTTTTCTGAAGAATTAGAATCAAACTCAAGCTCCTCTTCAGATCTCTCGCCCTTTTCATCCTCTCCAGATGAAATTTCAACATATTCATTAGTTGGATCGTTCAAAGATTCATTCTTGTCATATGTAACAAATGCATTTACTTTATAAACATCATCCTGAAACACTTCACTTTCAATTCTCTATTCTCCTTTTCCATGTGATTCAAAAACACCTCTAGGTTTAACTTTACAAACAACCAACCAATCTAACTTATCTCGTTGTAAGCTGGGAAAAGGGAAATAATACACCTGGATCACTTGCATCCCAACATGAAAGGTTCAAATTGTTTAAATCCTCTTCACTAGTTGATTTCAACTAGATTGTATCGACTATGCATTTTTGTACTAACATTAGGAGTTGGATCAAACCTGTCACACTTAAATATCACACTTTGCTTTATTGGAAATGTAGGATACTCAATTTCAAGTACCTCAATAATTTTACCATAGTAATCCATCAAATCTCCCTATATGCAAACTCCACTATTTACTGTTGCTATGCTATGACCATGATATTCTATATGATATATGCATTCATTAACAAAATACACCAGATACGATTTAACAGTTCGCAAAGGTCCTTTCGCAAGATTACATATGAACTTGTTCTCTATTGGATTTTCTAAGGCCTACACAAAAGAAATTATCATAGTAAATAGTATAATGTTATTTGAACACTTTAATCTTATAATTCAACCAATTCAATAACTGTAAGTGAAAACTTATATATTTCTTGAATTATCGAGGAAAGTGTCTTCCAACTTCTTTATTGATATCATCCTGCGTTTTCTCGGGCATTAGCTCGTGTAACCATTTCTCCTATAATCTAAAAACATTATTATGTATTTCAGTTGTGAATAAGACTAAATTTCAAAACCTAAATAATCGATTTCAACTTACAACACTAAGGGTTCAACCTCTTGATAGTTCAATAAAATATAACCATGGGTAGCCTCTATTTCTTCCTCTATTAACATTCTTTTTGTTGAATGTCCATATGTTTGTCCAGGATATGTGAAGATGGATAAGTTACCATCAGCATCACCTGTTCCTCCCCTATCGTCATTGCGAGGAACTTTTATTTCTCTTGTGTACACATGCGACTCAAAATAATGTGAACAAAATGTACTTGCTTCCTCCACTAAATAAGCATTACATATCGAACCTTCAATTGTAGCCTTGTTTTTGACATTTTTTTGCAAGTGATGCAAATACCTATATTAGCGAATAAGGTTATTACAATTCTGTTATTAAAACATGTTATTACTTCAATTTAAATATTTACTATAATTACCTCTCAAACGGATACATCCATCGATATTAAACTGAATAAGCAAATTTAGCCTTATATGCTAAATGCACAAGTAGATGCTCCATACAGTCAAAGAAGCTTGAAGGGAAAATCCCTTCTAATTTGCACATAATTACTGGAATTTCCCTTTCTAGTTTTTCCATTTTAGCCAACTTTATTTCAGATGATGTTAAGCTTTTGAAAAACAAACTTAATTCTGTTATAACTTCCTAAACCTTATTCGATAACAACTCCCAAAATGCAATTGGAATTAGCCTTTACATAAACCCATAACAATCATGACTTTTCATCCCAAATAATTTGTACTTCCTCATATCCACACACCTTGCAAGTTTGAAACATAACTATTGAGAAACTTTAAACTTTTCAAACATTCACACAAAATTTCCTTTTGTTTTTTGTCCAAAATGTAACATGCTTTCAAATATTTACCAGTACGAAGATCTTTATCTAACTCATTCCTTCTACAAAAAAGTTTTAAATCAGCTTGTGATTTTGCATTATCCTCCCTCCAATGTTCATTATGGTATTGAACAAATTGTCAAAAATATTTTTTTCAATATACATCACATCTAGATTATAACGTATCAAATTAGTTTTCCAATATAGCAAATCCCAAAAGATGATTCGTTTTCTCTAACCAAAGTTTTTACTAATGTTTGCATCAACTTCGTTTGTTTCAAATTATGTAACTTTTAGCAACCCTAATTCATCAATCTCCTGCAATATCTCTTCACCAGCTTTGTGAGGGGGAGGAGGTGTTCGTACCATCCTATTTTTAATGAACTTTTGTTTATTGTGTCTAAATGGATGGTCTGGAGGAAGAAATTTCCTATGGTTGTCAAACTAACATGTTTTGCCCTGTTTGGAAGATAAACACATCAAAATCATTGCCACAATAAGGACAAGCTAATTTTCCTTTTGTACTCCATCCAAACAACATAGCATATGCCAAAAAATCACTAATAGCCCACATCAAAGCTACTCTCAACACAAAATTTTGTTTCAGAGACACATTATATGTCTCCACACCATATTCCCAAAGATGTTGCCATTCAGATATCATTGGTTGTAAGAATACATCAATTTTATGCTTTGGATTTGTAGACCCTGGCACAATCACTATCAAAAACATATATGCCTCATTTATACACATCCATGAAGGCAAATTATAAGGGGTTATTATGATTGGTCATGACGAATATTATTGGTCGAATAGACAAAAAGGTTGGAATCCATTCATCGGCAACCCTAACCTAACATTTCGACTTTCAGTTGCAAACTTATAATGGGTGTTATTGAAATGTTTCCATACCAGTGCATCCAATAGATGACTTATTATTCCATCTTCTTATAAGTGTTTATTATGCCATCTCATGTGAGATGCAGTAACATCATAAGCATATAGTCTTTGAAGTCTCAGAGTTAGTAGGAAATAATACATCCACTTCCAGGTTACTAATTTCTATTTCAAGAATGCTTTCTAAGCTTAAACCTAGATTGACCACAAAATTTGCACTCTTATAATTCCACATCATCTCCCCAATACAGCATGCATCTTAATTTGCAATAATCAATTTTTTCAACAAGCAAACCAAGACCCCTAATAAATTTCTTCATATTGTAAAAACTATCAACCATTGTATGATCAGAAGGCAATGATTTATTATACCATCCAAGAATTTTATTAAAACTACAATCAGAAATATGCCCTTTAGACTTTATGTTCAATATCCAAGAAATTGAAGACAATTGAGTCATTGTCTCATAATTTGGCAATAATTCTTGGTTAGTTGAATGTAGTAAGTCAAAAAATTGTTTTCCATGTGGGTTTGGTTCTTTTTCAAGATTTTCTATATTTTACTAAAAGGTATAACCGGCTACATTATAAACCATTCATATGTAAGGATTTTCAGTTTCACCACATTATTTGTTCTAAATCCAATCCCCCCTTCAAACTCATCCACATTTACTGACGAGTTTACTTCATTACCCCTTGAGGTGCTACAAATCAATGGCTCTTCATGTCGTGTCCACTCAAAATAATTTGAAACAAACCTTTTTCTTAGCAAATGTCCATTCACTTCATCAATATAAAGGAAACGAATATGCTTACACTTTTTACATGGACATATGATCTTTGGGCCATCCATATATGCAGGTTGAGAACATGCATAATGAATAAAAGCTTTAACTCCCTCAACAAACTCATGATTAATGAAACCATCAGGTGTTAATCGTCTATACATCTAAGATCTATCAACATTACTCATTTATGCAAAACTGTTAATTTAAAAATGTGATTTCGTAGTTATTATCCTTCATGTTCCTTAAGTTTACATAACATTTAAACTTTACACATCATACCCAAGTATTAATCAATTGAATTAATCACCTATAATTGATTTCAATACCATAGTACGTGGCATTGTTTACACATGTGAACCAAGAAAGCAAGTTCTAGCTGTGACTCTTAGGTTCGTAAAAATTTTCACCAATAAGCCTCACGAGAGTTACATCACAGGTTTCCAACCTATTTGTCGTCGTAGGGGTTTACTATGCAAAGAACTATCATGTCTATTAAACTTATGAGTTTCTTGTGTTAATACTAAGTTTGAATTAATCACATTGAAGTTGAAGTATTTATTTTTGAATTATTTACCTAAATTTGATTTTAATACTATGGTACGTGGCATTGTTTCCACTTGTGAATCAAGAAAGCAAGTTCTCATTATGACTCTTAGGCTCGTGGAAATTTTCACCGATGAGCCTCACGAGAGCTGCATTATGGGTTTCCAGTCTATATACTATTCTAGGGGTTTATTATGCAAAGAATTGTCATGTTTATTAAACCTATGAATTTGTTGTGTTAATACTAAGTTTTAATTAATCATATTAAAGTTGAAATATTTATGTTTGAATTAATCACCTACAATTGATTTTAATACTATGATACGTGGCATTTTTTACACCAGTGAATCAAAAAAGCAAGTTCTTGTTATTACTCCTAGGCTCATGGAATTTTTCACCGATAAGCCTCACGGGAGCTGCATCACAGGTTTCTAGCCTATATACCGTCTTAGGGGTTTATTATGCCTCAAATCATCTATAAGATCTCAAACTCATTCTACATACAGTAAATACTTAGACTATTGAAGAAGAACATAAAAACTCATAAATGATTATAAGAATATTCTAAACATCAACACAAAATCAAGGCCTCCTTTGCATTCACACAAAACCCAAACGCATCATAATCATATTATTAAAGCGATACATATGGTAGACATTAGTTGGATGACTTACCTGGATGGACGGACAACTACAGACTACAAAGAAGAAGGATGAGCGACACTCTTCAACACAATATAGGGCCTGCGAAAAAGAATATTTTGTATTTAATATAATACACTTGTTCAATAGTTTTGTTATATTTTTAATATATTAAAGCAAGCAAATCAAAAAATAAGGCAATCTAAGGTTTGATATATAATGCAATACAGAGAAAATCTATTATTTAAGTTAAAATATAAACATATGATGCTAAGTAGTTAACTGTTGGGAATACACCATGGTTTGAAAAGGAATGCAAGAGTATATGAGATAAAACAAAGACATCGTGAACATCAATATAAGAATTTCAAATCCATCAAGCTCTTTGTCCAAATATAGCAAAGTCATTAAAAGTAACATCATTACTAATCATAAATCTTGGACTCTATCCTTTTTCATATACCGTGATATATACCCGTTTAATCCAACAATATACTAAAAAAATACGCACTTTATCACTTTGGGCTCCAATTTGCAATCATTGACATAAGCATACGTAGGGAAATCAAATATACTTAAGTTAGAATATTAATAAGGAGTATCATACCAAATCTCTTGAGGAGTCTTAAAATTTACTGCAATTGATGGAGATATATTCACCAAATAAGTAACAATGTTAATAACTTTAACCGAAAATTGCTTTGGAAGACCAATATTTAACCACTGTATGAGTATTTAGTTTATCCATTTTATACTATATTTTATTGTGGCATATAACATTCAGTGTAGTGCCTCACTATACCTTCCTTCTTATAAAACTCATGTCTATTAGAAAATTTCAAGTCATTTTTCCTTTTGATTGTCTTAACTTATCTTGCAATATGTTTCAAACGTTGTCTTCCACTTTTTAAACTTTTCAAATACTTCATCCTTTAATTTCATAAAATGCAATTTGTACTTTTCTTAAGTAATCATCAATGAATATGATAAAATAACTGCATCCTTTATGGGATTGAATAGGAGCTGGACCTTATAAAATTAAGTCAATATAATTAAGAATACAAGTTGAGTTACGCATGCCAAAACTATATTTTAACCTGTGCTACTTTCTTAGGACACAAGACCAATGTAAATTCATCTTTTTAGCCACAACTCCATCCAACAATAATTTTTCGCTCAAAATCTCAAGTCTTTACTCACTTATGCAACTCAGTCGATGATGCCACAACTCTGTTTATAGCCATCGATTCTAGTACTATCCTACTTATTAAGACATACATTCTATACTATAATTTTCCTTTGATTATACTTATGATGCCTTTTATCACTTTTAGTTGCTTATCACCATCAGAAAACTTATATATCAAGAGTACCTACGGAAATCCAAATCTTTTGAAGCTCAGGAATATAAAAGACATCTAATGTTCTAATAATCCCATCATACATTTGGAATTATACCCAATCACTACCTTTAATAAAATACCCTCCGTTACCATCCAATATGATAGTACTATTCCATTGTTTGAAAGGATAGAACTAATCCTTGTTAAAGGTCATATAACAAGATGTTATCTATAACACACCAATTTGCACAATCAAAATTACTAACTGTCAAATAATTATTATCTCTTCCATCCTCTTTATCAAAATTCACTTGCATTACAATAAAACTCACTTTTCTGTTTATCTCCTTTTTCTCGTTTTCCTTCTCCCCCTATAGATAATCCCTTTTAAAGTTCCTATTCTCTTTATAGTTAAAGAATCAAAGAATTATCCAATGATTTAGAAAGTGACTTGTTTTTATTTTTAGTATCATTTTCCTTGCTCCTACATCTATTGATGACCAAACCTAAATCTGATCCATTTTCATGTATATCAAAGACATTTTTCTTTAATTATTTAGATTTCGGAGCATCCTTCACACCATTGGTATAAGTAATCTTTCTCCTATATAATATAGTATCAACAAAATTTACATATTAACTAGAGATTGTTTCTGTACATTGCACATGATTCACGAGATATTTAGACATTTAAAATAAGGAGAAAACCATTAATGAGACCACTCAGAACTTTTGTTGAGCACTTTAGAGGCATGACAGATTCATCCCAAATAACCTAAGAAAATCATGTCTTTTTCCTTCCTCAATGTTTTCCAGAACATTGCAAAGAGAATTACACTACAAACAATCCAAACAAATGCAAAAACACCATAAAAACTCCTAGGTTCGTGCAACATTCGAACATATATACCAACAATGTGTATACAAAAAATCATAAAGAACAAATGCTGAATGATTACCTCCGTCGAAGGACATAAGGATAGTGGCCGGAGAAGACAGAGGCACACAAACGCCGATTAGGAGAAGAGGAATCGACGACAAACAAACAGGAGAGAGTAAAACAACGAAAACAAAAATGTAGGGGAGAGGGAGGGGGACTTCAGGTAGGTTAAATGTATAGGAAAACAATGTCATTTTCCTACACATTTAACCTACCCGAAGTCCATGTCATTTTCTTACACATTTAACCTACCCGAAGTCGTCGTTTTCGTTTTATTAAAAACGTTGAAGCTGAAGGAAACGATGACGTTTACCTCTAAATTTTATCAGCCAAATTTACCAATGGAATTGTATTCGGTCGGTAAATACAAAACTTATTTATTCTGCCAAACATTCCTGCCTTCTTTACCGACAAGAATTTTCCACCATTGCTATATTCCGTCAAAAAATTTGCTAAGATAATTTTCCTCCAGATTTACCGACGAATATTTTTCCTGTGGCAAAATGAAAATTTTCTTGACAGAAAATGATTTTCCATCAGTAATTTGCTACGACTTTGTTTCCATCGCTAATTTTCCATCTCTAATTACAAATTTTCTTGTAATGTCAAATCCATTCATATAGGATATCACAATCAATTCCTAAAGAGAGAAAGAACAACAAAAACAATGGAAGAAATGCTTAGTAGAGTCGTTGGCATCGATGTCACCTTTAAACCAATGTTGAGAAGCTAGCTCTCTATAGGTCTCCAACATTGTGGAGCTTTGCCCCTTCTTCTTGTCTTCTCTCGAAGTCTCCCTCTTTTTCCATCCAAAAACACCAAACTTTTCATATCCTTCGGTCGTCACCAATATGTTACTTTTATATGAAAAATGTAGGGTTTAATGGACAACTAACACTTCTCACGATGGTGAGTGGGTGTGTCACATGTGTGACACACCTTGGCATTGGCGTGAGACCACTCTCACACCCATTCAGTCCCTTACACAACTGTGAGACTGCTCACAGCTGTGACGTTTTTCTAGATGGTTGTGAGCTGCTAAATGCTTTTCATCTTAATATTTTTTGTCTTCTTCTTGCCCTAATCCTCTTCTTCTTGTTCCATGAAAACAAGTGAGTGTGATTCTTCGAAAAATGGCCCAAATATAGTTCTTTTGATTCACTTTAACTCCTTCGCTTTTGAATTGTGCCTAAAATCAAATATAAACTAAAGTGAGTATCCTAAGCATTTTCATAACAATAATTACTAAGTGTTATGGAATAAATTCATAATCAATTAAGCACATATCAACTACCTTAGGTCATAGAGCAATGTGACTACATCGTGGATGTCTTTAGATTAACTATGCTCAAAGATGGCTTAAGATGGTTAAATAGAGTGAATCAAGGCATTTTTCTTTAAGATGTGATGGCGAGACGATATAAGGGAAGAACATGCAAATAGTGACCTAAGCAAGTAAGAGTAATACCTAACAAATTATAAGCACTTTCACAAGTTGTGGAAAAGTAGGTTAGATGACTTGATGATGGATTGACATCTTCTAAACACCTATCGTATATGCACAAGAGGAGTTAGTGGTCTAAAGTAGATAACTTTTTACTAACTTGGTGGAGTTAATAAAAGAAGTGACAACTCTTTACTAATTCCCGTAAGTAGTTTTTAAAAAAATGAATAAGATATTTTTATTTACAATAGCCCAGCTATTACACTTGTAAGGCCCCAACATATACCCTAGAAGTATTATAGCATGTCTAGGGTGTATTAAGAAGTGAACATAAAAAATTAAATGCATCTAAGCATAGTAAGAGATATAATGGTACTTAATAAATTGGTAATTTATTCATTTTGGCATAAACATACATACTTAGACGTGAAATATGGATTAGAATGAAAATAATTGATGAGATTATATGCCAATGTGGGAATTAAAGGAAGAAGAAGGACTTACTGTGCAATTTTCCTAAAATCAACATATTGACCAATAGAATTAAAGCATGTGTGTCATGAAATGGAAATGTAAGAAAGGAGAGAATAAAAAGAGCATTTACCGTTTTGAATGCCAAATTTTGCTCTTCTCATTTTCTCTCCATTTCATCTTCTTCATTACACCATTTTGTATGTAAGGAATCAAGTTGATCCTTGGTGGAAATCAAGGTAAAAGTTAGTGTTTTTTCTCTTGTTCTTTATCTTTTCTTGCTTTTCTCATGAAGAGCTAGAATTGCAAGGTTGGAATTGAGATGAGATATGAATTTGTGGTGTTTCTAGTTGGTGAATCAAGCAAAACTAAAGGATAAGAGAAGGAAAAGTACTAGAAAAGCTAGTTGGCCAATTTCTAGTTTTGGGATTAAACTTAGTTTAATTTTTGTTTGTGTATGTTTAAATGGATACAAAGATTCATTTGGATATGGAATGGTTGCTGGAATGGTGTCTTGGTGTTACTTTTCATGGAATTGGTTGAATATGACAAGAGAGTAATGTGTAGTGGAATTCTGCTTTAGGTTCGTTTAAATCAGTCCTACTGTTTTGGCCATAACTCGACCTACAAACCTCTAAATTTGGTGCTTTCAATTGGAGATGAAACTTAAGACATAGCACTAAAAATATCTAGGAGAGACCCTGACCTAATCTAGATGAATGACATTGGAATTTGAGATTGAAAATGGTGTCCTGATGCTGCCCCTATGTTGGAGCAGATTGTGGTTTTTGGTGCATGTTTCATGATTTAGAAGTCTAAATAGCCTTATTTTTTATGCTATGGAAAATAAAGACATAGGGGAACACAAGCTTAGAATACCTCAAAACCCAATTTGAAATTTTGCTTTGTGAAAATTATGTAACAAGTGTAGATATGAATTTTAGGCAGGGGAGACGACGAGAAGGAAATTGCACTATTTTGAGTTTATTTTTGTTTTCAATTTTTACCGAATCATATCCGAATCTTTTTGGATGCTTATGAAACTTTTCAAACACTTAGAAATAAATGAAATATTACCTACTATATATGAAGTGGGTGAATAAACGTTGAAACTTAAGATTGATCATAATGTATGCTAAAGGAAATTTACATGTATATAGATGATTTATATGCATATTTATTGCTTATATGTGTATAGTATGATTATACAAGTGTAATTTTGATGCCCTTCTAATGGTGATAAGTTATGACTTGTATGTATGAGCGCAAATATAGATTTTAACAGATAAATTATGAAATTGGCAAATGGTGAAAGGAAAATGTTACATCATCTGCTTTATTGTCTTGGTGGTGAACAGATAGGCATGCCTATAGGGTTATAGTATAACTGCTACAGTTTGACACCAATGGTGTCTTCATTTTGAGACTATAGTGTCTCTACAGTTTGATGCCTTGGGTATCTATAATTTGACACTTTCGGGTATCTATAGTTTGATATCTTTGGATATCTACAGTTCTCATTATCCACACCCACGGAAACGTGCAGACCTAACACAAAAAGTAAATTTAATAGTTATAAATAAGAAATACAACATGACAACATAAATAATTGGTATTGATTGTATTAATGATTTGTAATGATGAATAGCTGTATTGATAATTTGTATTAATGTCTGATGAATATCAATTTTTGGCTTATAAATGTGAATTTACGGTATATGAATAATACATTAAAGCATATTTGCATTATATACCTTGATTAATTTTGCCATCACTATTTATAAATTATGTGATATTTATGAATATATGTGCTTAGCGAATGACTGCTGTGAGTGGTCACCCAAACTAAGTGTTTCCCCACTAAGCTTTCAAGCTTAGCACAGGTGTTAATTCTTATAGGTCCAAGTAATACGAGTGAGGTACAGGGATCAAGGCCAACTGTTAGTAGTAAATGTACTTTTAGGTTGTATCTTTTTGGTTAAAGATGATTGTATATGTAACAATTTGTAACTAAAAATTTAAGTTATATGTAATATTTCTTTTGGATTATCATGTAAATGCAAAGATGTAATGCTACTCTTAAATTATAAAAGTGATATGAAATTTTTGTAATATGTATATGTATAGCATTAAATAGACAAATGTGTGATGATAGTCCCTATAAATGAATAGCAATGCATGTCATGATTACTTGTACAGGAATTTTGCATGTATGTGGGTGGCTATAGGTTCCGTATAGGGGGTGTTACAACACTTGATACAAAAGTACATAAATAATCAATAATAATATAATTGACTAACTAGGTACTAATGGAGGTAACTAAACAAAACATAGACATGTAGCAGAAAATTACAAGGGATGCTCAAGCATACCACAATTCATAACTTCCATCTAGTCTTCATAGAGGGGTTTACAAGTTTTCAGCTTTCCTGGCCAATAACGCAAATCTAAGCCAAATAAGGATCTTGTTAGCTATTTTGTATTTATCCTCCTTTACTTGCTTGTACAACTTGCAGTTTTGCTCTCTCCATATCATATTTATGGTAGTAATGAAAGCATCTTTAATTAGGATAGAATTCTCCTTTCTAAGTTCAAAGTGAATGATGCCCCATCTCAATTTAGACTCCCATTCATAAGTTTGGTTTACTACTTCTAACAATTGAAGGATTCAACTCTAGGTAGCTTTAGAAAAATCACAAGCAAAGAATACGTGGTTTCTGTTTTCACCAGCATTGTGGCAAAGAACACAAATGGTATCAGATGAGTTGAACCATCTACATTTGCTCCTAAGCTTATCTTTTATGGCTAACCAGGGAATTATGGAAGCTTTGGGATTCATAGAGTTTTTCCATATTAGATTGTACATGGGACCACTCTTAGACCATTTCTGAATATTCTATGGCAAGACTCATTAGTCAACTTTCCTTGTGAATTAAGGGTCCAACAAATAGAATCAGATAGTCTAGCATACCCCAGACTTGGCAGGTACTCCAGCAGACATGAAAAGCCTCTAATTCATTCCCCCTCTTGAATTAGATTTGCCACTTTAGCTTCCAAAGGCAATCTGTTTCTCATATATGAGAAATTTGGGTTGTGTATGGGAGGACTAATCTCCAACCAGTTGTGAAACTAAATCTAGGTATTCCCTCTTCCATCGATCTTATGTTTAATGTGGGGATAAATCAAGTATCTTGTTTTCAATACAAGGTTGAAGAACCAGGAATATTGGTTGGATTGAGCAACAATATTCTTGTAAAATGCTTCAAATATGAAGTCCCTTGAATTCATTTACATTGTATCTTTTATGAATAGAACAATTGAAGGTAGGCTTTCTCATATCTTTTTTATCTGTTCATTTAATTGAGTAGAATAAAACACTTATGTTATAAGAATTTAAGTGAAATACTTAAATACAAATGACTTAAGATGTTCAAAAATAATAAATACAATAAAGTGGGCCTTACATTCTTTTGCGTTTTAACGTTTAGTCGTTTATTTCTTTTGTTTTGATGCAAGAAGAGGTCTCCGGAGAATTACCGATCACCTTAGTCTCTTCGTTTCGCTCGATCCTACCATGGATGCTCTTTTCGACTCCATTAACCTCCCAGACCTTCTCTCCACTAGCGACATCTCCGACCCAACCTCCCCGCTCTCGGCCCCCGATCTCCGCCTCCTTATCACCCGCCTTGAGTCCCACTCCCTCCGTATCAAATCCAAGGTCCGAAACTACCTCCTCTCTCACCGCTCTGATTTCTCCTCCCTCTTCTCTCTCTGCAACGACGCCGTTTCTCAGGCCGACGGGATTGACCGCACCCTTTCGGATCTTCTTCTCTCCGTTTCCGACGCTCCCATTGATGTTGAGATTAAGGAGATCGTGTCTGAGATGAGTGGGAAAATGAGGGAGGCGAAAGTAAAGAGGGAATTGCTCGGATTGTTGGGGGAAATTGTGGAAATTATCCACAGGCTTCGAGGAGTGCGAGATGCGGTTAAGAATGGGCGTCTGAGAATTGCCGCTGAAGAAGTTAGGGATTTGAAGAAGGCGTTGAGGATTGATGACGATGAGGAGGATGCAAGAGAGCCCGTAGTCTTCGGTATGCTGAGGAAGGAATGGCTCGACTGCTTTGAGGAGGTGGCTTTCTCTCTTTCTCTTCAACTTACGTTGCTGACTAGTTATCATAAGGCACTGTTTGGTTGCTGATAAATTTTGAGGGTAAACGGAAGAGAATATTTTCCAAATTGGCAATTAAAATTAAATTAGCCATTCAGTTGTATCGAGTGCATGAATGAATCAATTACTCAGCAGTTTGCTATAGTTTTTTTAATTTTTTGTATTCTGATTGAAAAATATTGGTGATTTTCATTTTAGAGGAATTGGATTTGGGTTTGTAGATTCAAGAGGTGCTTGTGAGGTTCATGGAAAATGGTGTGCGATTTGATCCTGACTCTGGTACAGTTGAAGTCAAGTATCAGTTGAGTGTCGACCAAATTTCTGGGGTTGACCTTCGCACAATATTGGAAGCCATGGAAGTGAGTACATTTTTTAGTAAGATTATCTTCTTTCTATATGTGTATTCATGAAATAATCCTCCAGTGTTTTGTATCTGTCGAGAGACCTTTGCTATCATGAGAAAAGCAGTTCAAAACACAAGAACTTACTTTTGTTCCCCTGAAAACTGTTTCAAAATGTTCCTTGAGTATCTTATCTTTGTCTCAGTACTGGAATTTAAATCAACTAAGTTTTCAATGGAGTATAAATCTTCAGGTTGCAAAATTTTAACACATCTGTAAGTGTCTATTTCACTAGGTGGTTGGAATTTTAGATTATGGATTTGCTAAAGTGGCTGATCAAATGATCAAGTTTGTCTTCACTCCTACGGTAAATTGTGGATCACTTATATCATTTGTAGAAGATGTGGAAAACGTATCAGAAGAATTGACGATGGTGGTACTGAACATAATACCATCACATGATCATAAGGTAAAGAGTGCTTCTTCTACCACCAAAGATTTTTGTTTTGGTTTTTTTATTGCTAAGATTTTACTGTGTGGCATCCCACATGAACTGGGCGTTAAATTCCTATATCAGATAGGAATGAGGAAAAATGATAGGATATATGCCTGCAGAAATGACTACTGATAAGCTTCTACAGTTATTTTTGGGCATGGGCTTTTATAATATCTGAAATGTACCGTTGTTAGGTCAGTTTGAATATGGACCATTACAGATTATATCAGAACTGACCTCTACGAGTACCATGTTGGTATGGGGATAAATTAAGTCAAAGTGGTGGGCTTATGATACTTGCAGATGACAAGTACGAGGAATGGTGCGTTAACAAGGATCATGAGTGGGGCAATAACAAAGATCATGACTAAGGAGTGGCTCCTAGCATACTTTTAGTAAAAGGAGGAAAGATGGAAGATTTTGGATGTGGATTTGGATTGTAGATTTGAACCATGATGAGGACATAAAGAATTTATAGAGAGATTATGATATCTTACATGATAAGCTCTTCACCTCATATTGGATGAAGCACAAATCACGAATCTAGGATCTAAGGAACGTTCAATATTATGCAAGAATGACAAAAATAACTCAGAAGGTATTTCTGCCACACCCACAGAATTTAGGAAAGGATTGTGGGTGATAAGGAATGTGTTTGATCTTCACAAGCACTTGCTTGAATGAAAACCAAGTCTTTAAAGAACACAAAGGAAGGATTTCTCTGAAGTAATGCAAACGAACACTCAATTTGTTTTCTGAATATTGAATGAAAGAAGTCTGCCTACAATACACGAAATAAAGAGTATTTATACTAACCCTAATGACTTGGACGACTTTCATAAGGGTAGGAATTGGGTTTTGGCCCATTCTAATCTAAAAGAACAAACTTCCTAACAAATAAGCTTAAAACAAGCTGATTAGGCTCAAACAAACCCAAAAACATAACTAGGCTTATTTAAGGCTAGAATCCACTTATTTAAGTCCTAAATAGCATAACTAAAAGTTCTAAATAAATAAAATAAGATGCCCAAGCAATTGGCCCAAAGATGCTCCAAACAGCTTGATTGTAACAAATGAGATGTTTCCAGCTGTGCATCAGGTCCAGCCTTCTTCAACAAGTCTATCACATTGCTCCAAGCCTTGAATCATCATTATAAACCTTAGTGATGTGTTCCCAAGTGTTTTAGCTTCTTCTCTTGCATATAGATGCACCATTAGATTGTTAAGGGCCTCTTTAGCACGCTTAGCCCTCAATCTTGTCATTAGACCTCCAAGATTCTCCAATGGATCTTTTTCCCTAATATCACTTTGTTGAGCTTGTTTAAGTGTTTCTCCTTGTTGCCCAAGATCTCCAACACGTCCACATCCCAATCCTTCTGTCTTGCCTGAAGCCACTTGTCATGCTTGATCTCCATCATTACATGGGTGGATTGGGAAGAGATAGGATAGTTTATAAGTTTATAGAATATGACTAGTAATCAACTCATAGCTAATTATTTTCAAGCATGTGATTTTTAAAGTTCAAAATAGGGTTGTTTTTGAGCCCATTTGAACATGGATTGTTACACACACACTAGCTTGTGTATAAAGTAAAACCAAAGAGTAAGGAATATAATTTGAAAAGCTGCACAGGCCTAGAGATTTGACATGGTTTTGTTTGTGAAATGTCATTTCTTTTGGAGTTGAAGTGATCTTTGTTTAAACAGATTTGTGGTATAGACGGGCAAAGATTTATTGACCTTTGCAGAAGATAATGTGATAAATGCCTTTTTCTGCCATCAGGCAGCAGTAATGCATGTAATCGTGCTAATTGTGATATCCCAGGAGTGTCTTGTGTTGCAACCCAGAGTTGGTGATATACTAGGAATGTCTTGTGTTGCAACCCCAAAGTTGTACTTGAGAGAGAGAAACTGGAAGAAAAAGTGAAAATAATGTCTTTAGTGTCTGATAACTGCGTTTTGTTTTAGGTGCAATGCTTCAACTGTATTTTTGACATTCTCTAATGTTTGTTTAGATAGAAAAAATGGATGCTGTCACCATGTACTCGGGGATTCTTCAGGTTATTAAGTTTATTTACAGAGGTATATGCTTCCAAAATGGTGCTTGGGTTCGATGTTTTGGACGACTGACATGGCCAAGGTTATCCGAGCTGATTATTACTAACTTTCTCTCAAAGGTCTGTTTTCTTGACTTTTTAAACTTGAGCTACAAATCTTTACATCTTTTTATTAAACAGGAAGTTATACTAATTAATTTCACTAAATATATGCATCTAGTTAGCTTCAGTTGAAGCTTAAATTAATTGTTGAACTGCTTATCATCCTCCTCAATTATTGACAATATTAGAATGGTAATATACAACTGCATAGTACTGCCAAGCAAGTAAAGAATGCCTCTGAACTGATGGAGTTGTAGACATTATTCTCATTTTTTTGTGTTTCATAAGATGATGAATATTTGCTTTTCAAAAAAAAAAAATTATTAGCTTAAAAAAAAAGATGATGGATATTTGTCCTGGGGTTGACCTAACAAATCATCAATGTATCTTTAGATGTGCTGAGCTAACTTCTTGATATTTATGCTGGTAAGAATTACAGATCTATTTGTATATGTCAAGTAAGGGCTATATCCGTACATGGGAACTAATCTACAAAGTTCATTGGTTTGAACATTTCATTTTGTTGTCTTGCTGAATAATGAAACAGGTTTTTCAATCTTCTAGACTAATATTGATTTCTATAATGCATTTATTCATTTTAAAACTTTTTTCTGCTACATATTTTGATTCAAATGTTCTTTCTGCGCATGCTTTCCTTCTTTGTTTTGCTTTAGGCTGTCCCTGAAGATGCCATGAAACTAGCTGACTTTCAAAAGATTATCAAGCATACATCTGAATTTGAAAATTCTATAAAGGAGATGATGTTCATCTCATCAGCTGATAACATGGACCTGAAGTTGAGCAATTTTACTGAAAATGTTGAGGTTCACTTTGCTTCAAGGAAGAAGACAGAAATCCTGGCAAAAGCTAGAAATTTGCTTTTACATTGTGATTTTTCCATTCCTCAGGTGTGATCCAATGACTGAAATTGTTTATGTGATTATCTAAGTTATTTCCTGAGTATTGATATGTTTTTACAGGAGTATATGAGAAAAGATCCCGTGCCACTAAAAGACAGAAATTCTGTTAATTCCTCCAAGTATGTTGTTAACTTGCTTTTTCTGTCTGAGAGGTGTGTCGTATCTGAAACAGCTTCACAATTGATGGAGTTGATTCATCAGACACTAAAGGTTGTTGACCAATAACATGGAAAAGTCAAACTCGTCTCTTTGAAATTCATTGAATTTTTGCTAGTTTAGTGAACCTCTAAATCGATTAGAAGGGCATGATCATTCATAAGCTTTTGTTTTCCTTGCCTGGCATGCACTACTATTTTGTATAGCCTGTGTGTTTATTACGCTTTTACCCCAAAAGAACTCTTCAGCAAATGTCCATAATCCCACTGGGTTTCTGATTTCAATTTTTGGGTTAATAGAAATATCAAAATAATTGTGCTTTAGGAGTTGAAGCTATAGGTGTTGTTCAAGGACTTGGCTTAGAGGAATCCATGGTTTTCCTTTTTATTAAAATTTATTATTTACCTATATCATTGTCTATGCGTCCTCATTGAGCTAGCATAAGTTTCCTCATAAAATATAGACGTCTCTTGTGCCAAACATAGTTTACATATGGCTAACATTCATCAACTCGTATCTCTCTTCAATCAGTTATGAAATGTCCTCCCTTAGCTTTCTTTTGTTGCACCACCTCCTCTTCTGTCACCTTCTGTCTTCCACTTATTGTATTTAATAGGGCATCAAAGATTCCTGTCACTGCATTATTGAATTGTTAATAATAGGTAGGAAACAGGGCCAACTTAAGTGCATGATGTCACCCAACTCATAGCTTCTTGACCAATGATCTGTAAATCTGGTGCAGGTTGTTTGCCTTTCATCTCCAAGAGTTGCACTGCAGTTCTATCATGCTGCTAGGGATGTTATACTTCTTTATGAGGCAGTTATTCCTGTGAAGGTAAGTGTATGAGAAGAAAACGTGGAAGATTGTCAGTTGCTTGTAGCTCTATGGTTCAGTTATCCAATGCAGAAACTATAGCATGCATAATATCAACATTCTGTGAAGACATAGAGGTTCGCCACAGGCATTTTAGGATGTCTCTTCAGAGCTATCATAATAAGTTCTGGTTTTATCTTCTTATTGAGCTTCACATGTATTATTTTTTGACTTTGATTTTACCAATATTCTACAAATTTCAGTACGAAGATCTAAGAGACTTGTGGCTTTTACATGCTCATATTTGTGATGCTAATATTTAAATTTGATTTGTGAAGTTAGAAAGGCTGCTTAATGGGATCAACCAGGTTGCTGTTCTCATGCACAATGACTGTCTCTATTTTTCTAAAGAGATATTTGGACTGGCCTTTCAGGTATGCATAGATTATCAAATACTTTATGATCATTAAAAAAATTGCTTAATCTTCTTTATATCTACCTGAGTAATTGAGCAGGCATGATTGAGTACTATGTGGTTTCCTCTGTTCTTAGGATGACAGAATTGTGATTTGTTCTAGCAATGACATTTGTATACTTGCAAATTCCACATTGTTAATACGCAGACAACAAAATAAAAAATTCAAACTCTGCCTTCTTGAGAGATACAAAATCCCAAATTTTGATGGTGGGAAAGCTAACCCTATTTTGTCTTTGAATCATGTTGTAGTACCGCCCATACTTTCCATCCCCAGTAAAAGAAAACGCTGTTTTTGTTGATATGGCTCCGCGGTTTCACTTAATGGCGGAAGAGATTCTGCAGAGACAGATTGAAATCGTGATCTTAAATTTGAAAGAGGTACTAGAATTGAAAGACATTGCTTATATGGTCCCTTACTACTGTTAGGAAATGTTGGGACTTATTGGTTTATAACAAATCTCTGTTTTCTTAGGCAATTGATGGTGCTGATGGTTTTCAGAACACTCATCAAATGCAACAATATGAGTCTGCTAAGTTTAGCATAGATCAGGTGGAATTTTCAGTCTTGTCTTTGTCATTTCAGTTGTTGCTGTCTTTTTTAGAGTTAAATGGAACTGAATTTTTGTTGATCAGGTTATTTTCATTCTTGAGAAAGTACGCATCATTTGGGAGCCTCTCTTACTCCCTTCAACTTACAAGAAAAGCATGTGTGCAGTTCTAGAGTCAGTTTTTTCCAGAATCGTGCGAGACATACTCCTCCTAGATGATATGGCAGCTGATGAAACTTTAAAGGTAATGTCAAATCAACAAAGTTATATTTTTTATTCTTAAAATGTTAAATTTTTTTTGGGATTTATTGACCTCACTTCATGAATTCCCAGCTGCAAAGACTGATCAATTTGATGCTGGAAAGCCTATCTCCTCTGATGGAGTCCCTGATTGCTGTCATCCCTGGGCAAAACTCAGACGAATATTTGAGACACCCTGATAATGACCTAATACCATCTTTATCTAAAATCCGCAAGCTTGCAGGTAGTTTTTTGTCTTTTGCTTAAGTTTCTCAATTGTTAACCTATTTGTTTATGCAATTACCCCAGTTATTCATTTTCCGCGATGATTTCAGAATTACTGGACATGCCTCTAAAATCAATCACGACAGCTTGGGAGAGTGGGGAACTTCATAGATTCGGTTTTACCATTTCAGAGGTAAATTAATATCTGAGCTTACCTGGGACTTAAATATGAATAGAATTTGTCAAAAGTAAAATAGTTCATTGATACAGTGAGGTCAAAGATTCTTTTGTTGGGCAATAGTAATGACAACGGGAAGGTCTGGGCTCGAATACTAGCCTGGTCGGGCCTGAATACCCGAGCCAAATTCCAATCAAATTTATTTTAGTCTATTGACTTCATGTTGGGTCAGTTCGATTTTCCTTAATTGGTTGGAGCAGAAAAAATTGTCAATTCCAATTCCAGTCAAATCAGAATTGACCCTTTTGGTGTTTGTCATGCCCTAGTGGGCACTCCTGCTTATGAATCTAAGTTTAGGTTTGTAAATTGCAACACCTGTGTTAAATTCCAAACTTTCTGTTCCCTTTCATCGTTCTCAAGGGAAATGGATGTGGGGAGCCAGGGCAAGGAGGTTCAATTCTCATTTTCTGCACAGGTCAGGGATAAGGCAGATTTATTGAGAAAACTTATTTAGCTGAATATGGAACTTGCAAGCTGCATATTTGACCAAATTCGCAGTTTCTTTTTGTCTTCATATTTTGGGTACTAGCAAACTGTATTTCTTTTGTTTTGTTTTGTTTTGTTTTGCCACAGAAGCTGGTGACATTCAAATCAAATCCTTCTAAATCTTCTTTCTTAAACGTATCAGATAGTTTTTTTTTTTTTTCAAAACATAGTTTTTCTTTTCAAAAAAATGCATCAGATAGTTATTATGTGATTCTACCCTTTTACAATAAGCTAAGAAGCTCTTTCTAGTTTTTATGTGATTCTACCCTTCGACAATGAGCTAAGAAGCTCTTCATTTCTGCAGGTGGAAGAATTTATTAAAGCTATATTTGCTGATTCACCCCTACGAAAAGAGTGCTTATGGAGGATAGCAAATGTAAGCTTGTAGAAACGGCTTAACAATTTATATCTATTGGAAGGCTGAAAGTTACAGCGTATAGGCATTCTTGCATCAACTAAACGATGGGAAATTTTGTATGGGGAAGCGCTTGGAGAACTTTGGTTTCCAGTCTGGGCGGCCATAGGCAATTGAAGTTAACCTCGTTTCACACCAATTTAGTTGACAGATATAGATTGTAGTTTCGATTCATGTAAAGTTGAGCAGCATATAGGTTAAGAGTGAAGGTGTGTTTGTGTTATTTCTTTGCTCAACTTTCAACTATTCTTTGATTGATAGGATGCAACAGGAAGATCGTTGAATCGAAAGTTAGATAATGTAAGTCTTATTTTTAGCTTTGATGATGATGTGTCTTTGCGGATTAGTGCGTTGATGTCTGTGAATCATATATTTGGGACTGAGAATTATACATTTGTGCTTCAGCTTGTCAAAACAAGTGTACATTGGCCCTCTATTATTAGAAAAGTTTTGAATTAAGTTTAATAGAAACAAATGCTCAATTACAGAAACTTAACGATTGAAGTTGCTGTAAAGTGATGAAAAAGCTCTTCACACACTTCATTTGTGGCCGCTGCAAAACATGAAAACCCCTTATCTGATATTCTAGGTTCACCACGGTCTCTTTATCCTTTATCAGTTGCGATAAATTATTTAGAATATTTTAAAAATCAGACTGTATTTTACAAGGTTAAAATAGTATTTTTGAAATTTATTATTTTTATTAAAATATAACTTGAATTCTAATTTTTTTTCAAAATGTTTAGTTTTAATTATGATGTTTTGAAAATATTTAAAATAGACTTTAAGTGGACAAAAAATTAAATAAGATTAAAATTTTGTTTGTTAAGGGTTATGCCATTATTAATGGGCTATCTTTTATATTTAAAATCAATTAGTAAACTCTATTGCTACGTATATACTGTATGTTAGAGTGAAGATCCAATCTTTCAATGACAAATGGGCAAGGACGCGACCAAATAGGATATCAAGCAAATGTTTGACATTGAGAACAAAAATGTGGAAAATGGCAAGAAATCTCGAAAGGGATCAGACTACATCAATGAATGGATGGTAGAGTTTGCTAAAATGTTCGAGAACCATATGGGGTTTAATTCTGATTCATGTATAGGTCTTCATGAACTTGCAATGAAGTTGTACTCTGAAGATATAGAGGAGGTAGTTACAACAGTAAGGAAGGATGGCAGCTTTAGCATTATTCAAATGGCGAAATGTCCACATGTCACTGTCACAATCAATTAGCAGCATCACACATGTTATGGTTTCTTCTTTATACAGGACACAAGCGGCTCTGATACCACTGTAGAAAAATTTCGGTGCGTACATCATATACACACGGTGTGGAAAACAAAAAAAATTGCTTTGGGACTTTCCCAAAGTCTAGGATCTATGTGCCTATATAAGGAAATACCACAAAACCTAGCTGAATATTCCCAATTCACATACATTTTCATAACATATATATATATATATATAAAAGAATTCATGGCATTTACATAAATCAATCATTCATATAATAACCATGTATCTTGTGTGTAGTTTCCTTCGTTCTTCGATTTTCTACTTGTCGGGTTGTCGCAAACCACAACGACCAAAACAGATCGTCTCC
The DNA here is from genome assembly GCA_027564395.1 of Erythroxylum ulei. Classification (NCBI taxonomy): domain Eukaryota; kingdom Viridiplantae; phylum Streptophyta; class Magnoliopsida; order Malpighiales; family Erythroxylaceae; genus Erythroxylum; species Erythroxylum ulei. The sequence goes on along the minus strand of JANITX010000010.1, from coordinate 8,462,177 downwards.
AACGGTATCCATACAGAGATCAGAGAAACTAACCGAATCAAATTCTTTGATCTAGAAATGACTAGAACAAAGACAAGAGTAAATGTTGAGATGATTCAGTCACACTGGGATTGGTCCTACCGGGTTTCGGGTGTGAAAAAACACTGGAGACTTGTTTCAGTAATATCGATGTCGCGATCTCATCGGGATCCATTTGATTTTATTGCTCTCCATATAATGGATCTTTATCCAGAACCATTTTACAAATTCTCTGAGTCGCTTTTATACGTGCCATTAGGTTCCCGGTTATGTTGGCCACTTAGATTAACACTTA